>CAJNIZ010047194.1:26291-38234 GCA_905231905.1 Symbiodinium pilosum | reverse complement strand
AATTGTCACAGACGGAGGACTTGAGGCATGTTGCTGGTGGAGGAGTCTACGGGGGAGGGGGGCTGGCCTATTTTGAAGAGCGAACATGGCGATGCGACGAACTTTCCGCCCGCCACAGTAATACTCACACCCCCAAGCCCCGTATAGGCATTTTAGAGTTTAAAGTTCAGGGCGTTACCCCCACCCCCCTAATCATGAACATTCCCCCTGATTGGCATTTCAGAGTTTAAGGTCAGGGCGTTTAGGTATTGTTTTGGGGGGCGGGGATCATTCCTCCAGGCCCCAGGCGCAGACTCTATACACACTGCGTGCCGAGAACCCTCCTACCCAGAGCTTCACGCAACCCTTACTTCAGCGCTGTCCCCTTAACTATCTTAGAAGGCTTATTCGAAGAGCAGTTCCCAATGAATGACCTTAGGCCTCCCACTGTAATTCCTTGTCGGTGAAAATTCAAGGCTATGCTGCATGTGCTATGATTCAGAACCACGTGCCCAAGGCCAAAAATTACATTAGGAGGCTGAGGTTTTAAAGCCACAAATTCGCGGCCCTACTGCTGAGCAGGACACGGTCAGCTTCCTACGCAGCGGCACGTTTGCCGGAGGGAGCAAAAAAGTTGCTGCCACATGAGCTTTGGTGATGAGCCCTGGGTTTAGCTCCATGCCTCAAATCCGAAACGGCATTGCAATTTTCATGCTCTTTCCCTTTGCCCCCCTCAAATTATCCCTATACCCATTCCTATGTAACCCCTGCGGAAGGTAGAGGGTTGGGGCTATGCTGGATACAGTTAGGATTAACACGGTCCGTCACGGGAAGGTTGGGGGAACTGCTGTTTTGCTTCATTTTCATTGACCCCATACAATCCTAAGTACCTACATGGGATATTAGCCCAAACATTTCTACTAAGACTCTACTAGAATAACTAGTATGAAAACCCTGCTTTCACCATGCAGAGACTTGGGGCCCTTGAAATCATGCAGAGCATTGCGTTCAGGGCTCAGGGTTTTTAGGTTTTGCACTAAAACGGGCTTATGGCTCCTAAGCTTTGTGCAAATCATGGTTGTGGGTCGTGTTCCTGGGCGCCCTTTTTGAGCCAAGCCTACATGTGTGGTTTTCCTCTGGGGCCGTCCCCACTGCGTGAGGACACAGGGCTCATCATAGGGGCACACTGCGATTTGGGTACCTGGCTTCGGGGTGGGGAGTTCGCAGCCTAGAGAGGGAACTTCCAACTTCCAAACAAATTATCAAAACGACAATCATCGGTTTTGACCTCCCAGAGCAACCTCGGCTCGCAAGTTATGATGGGCAACTGTTCTTTTTGCTGCTGGCTGGCCATTGGCAACCCAGACCCAAAGCCCTATGCCCGCAATCCTAGACCTCAAGCCCTAAACCTGAAACCCGAAACACTAAAATCCTAAACCCTAAACTCCTAAACACTAAATTCCTAAACCCTAAAATCCTAAACCCTAAAATCCTAAAACCCTAAATCCTAAATCCCTAACATGGTAAAACCTTAAGTCCCTACTTCAGGATCCTTTTGGGGGGGTCTGCTCTGTGCAGGCGAGCATGGAGGCGGTGGCAGATACGTCGAACTGGCTTCTGAAGGAGGCCTGATGCTTGATGTTGGATAGCTGAGCGGGTTTGGGGTTTAGGGTGTAGGGTTTAGGGTTTAGGCATAGAGTGTAAGGGAATGAGAAGGAGCGGTCTGGCACCTCCCATTTTTAGAGGAACCTACTTCGGAATGATCATAGCGAGCCAGGCACAACTTTGGACGAACTGTTATGCTTCTTTGGCCCGAAACCCTATAAGCCCTAACCCTAAATCCTAATCTGCGCTACTATATAGGGTTACAATCTCGGATTCTTCAGGAGCATTGTCCACATACAGAAAACCGCTTCCCTGGCAGAAACCTCCATTGTAGGTTGCAGTTTCCAAGAGCCAAGCGGGTCTTAAGTATTTATATAGTATGAAAGTTGGGTTTCCATGAGCAATTCGTGGTATGGTTTGGGCATTCGGCCTGGTATCCCCATATAGGTACTTAGGATCCTTTGGGTGAACCCAAACCTTAAACCCTAAACCCTAGGCTCTAAATCCTAACCCCTGGACCTCAACTCAACCCTTTTTTTTTGCATTGGGAAGACGAAATCCGCGAATCCTGGCGCACAGCCGTCTTGGGAACAAGCACCGTGTACGGCCTGAGGATCAGGATAATCCTGGTCTTGGGCCTTATCATAATAGTGTTATATTGAGGGTATAGTAGGGAATATGGGGTTATTCAGGATAGCTCTCAAATGCAGAGGCGTGCGAGGACAGCTTGCTACGCAATAAGAAGTGCTTTGGCTAAGTGGACAAGACAATTCACAAATACTTCCTTCATAAATGTTGCATGGGCGCGACATGGACTCAGGGTTGCAACAAGCCTACCAGGCGTCACTGATAGACCTTGTCATCCCGACTCATGCTTCGGGACCTAAGCCGAAGCGTTCTGACTTGTGTGCGGACTGGCACTGGAGTAATTGGCTGAGTAGCCATAGCCACATAGTATAGTCGCTAACACCCCACAATCCTGAGCTACTATGGCAGGGGGTTAGCAATCATAACCTTCCATGGAAGAACTTCTTCGAAGAGTCAAAGCATGGGGCCCTAACATTGAGGGCTGAGATTGCAAAGTAACCCTAGACCCCCCAAGTACCCTAAAATAGGGTCTATGTAGCTTCTATTTGGGGATACTTAGGGTCTATAGAGGCTACTTGGGGGGTCTAGGACCCCTCCAAGACCTAGGCTTCAATAACTAAGCCCTGAGCCCTAAATGCAGGTGGACAAAGTTTGCCCTCCGCTGCCACTTCCGCCCCGGCACCCGGGGATGTCCCGCACGGAGAGGCATTTCTGCATAATAATATGGGATCATATGGGGTATATATAAGGAGAATTGAAAAAGGAAACTAAGTTTTAGGGTTCAGGGTTTGGGGCCACTGTCATGAAATAAGTAGGTGCTCAGCAAGACAAGAGACAAGGTTTGGTACTTGAGATGGGAAAATTCCTGGCCTGCCCGTTGCAAGTCTACAGCAGCCCAAACCCTAAACCCTCTACCCTAAACCCTAAACCCTATAACCCTAAACCCGAGTGGCAGGCAGGGTTTGGACTATGGTTTGGCGAGGGTTTTATCACAGGGCTCCCTCGGTGGAACATTGGCAAGTGCCAAGTGCATATTATAGGTGTCTCTTGGGGACCATAGGCCTTTCAGGGGCCAGGAACCCTTAAGGGTACATATAAGGTATATAGTATATAGTAAGTGTATAAGGGTCTCAGGATTAAGTGCCCATACTAGGGGCCCACGGTTTCTACTTTAGACTTTAGACACAGTCCTACTATGACCTCGCTGCGCCCATTACAGCATGGTACAGCAGTTAGCTCAAGGCCAAAGCGCACCTATCTCAACTGGTTGAAGGTATTCATTTTATCACAACTTTAGCAAGATGACACCTCAATGGCAACCTCATGGTGTGACATAGATAGCGACTGAGGCGTAACGTTTCGGGGCGCAGGGCCCCAAACCTACTGCGAAGAGACGACACTGCGAGCAGTTTTG
Source organism: Symbiodinium pilosum (assembly GCA_905231905.1). Classification (NCBI taxonomy): domain Eukaryota; class Dinophyceae; order Suessiales; family Symbiodiniaceae; genus Symbiodinium; species Symbiodinium pilosum. The sequence continues at coordinate 34,648 of CAJNIZ010047194.1, read as the reverse complement.
GTTAAGACAGCACGGTCTGTACATGGAATCCCATCCAAGCCTCTCAGAAAACACCACCCTAAGATTTTCAACATCAAGCCTCCAACTACGCAAAAGTACCCACTGTTAGGGGCCCCATAATTCAAATTAGTATTGGGAGGGTCCCTGGGGGATGTGGCCATGCTTGGCTCCAACTGGTCGCAGCTGAAGCCCCAACTTTCCAAGAAGCCGCGCCCTAAGCCTTCGCCGGAGACTTCGTCAAAGCCTGGAAAACGCCCTGTGCAAAAAAGACAGGGGAAGGACACTCGGTTGGCCTTTGGCACAGGATCTAGACAGTTTTGCCTGAAAGTATCTTTTGAAGAGGTCTTATATTCAGAGTTCTTCAAGTTGTGTGAGCTGCCAACCCAGGACAAGAGCCGAGCAATTGCCACAAAGCAGCAGCTGCGCAAGTGGAGCTTGGGAGTGGACTTCAGCAAAGAAAAACAGAATTCCATGTGAATCTCAGTTAACGGGACAATTGTAGGCAAGGGCCGCTTTGGCAGGCTCCGTGTTTCTTCAGGACAGGGTGCACACCAGATAATTTTTTCTAGGCCTGGCTCAGGCGTTCAGAAGCCTTTTACATCGTGCGATCTCAGGATCGGGATTGAGTTGGGCCGCTGGGATGTGATGGACAACCTTGTAGCTGGCTACGAGCAGCACATTTCACTTAGCCTGGGAGGTGCGGACTCCAAGCGGAATGAGCAGAAACGCAGAAGACATCTCGAAGCCTGGTGACTTGTACTGCAAACCACTATAGCATATTGAGGATATTTAGGCGATAATGCACAAGAAAATGGAAACTACTAAATAATCATAGGACTGCGAGCAGTACCCGCTTTCAATGCTGTCCTGCACGGCGCAGTTTAGCTGATTAAGCATTGCTGTTGCCATTCGTGCCCGCATCGTACTTAATGGTGACGCTGCTGGTGGTGACCTGCTGGTATTACCCAAATATCGCCACCTTAATGTTTTCAAGGGATGTAACATTGCTGTCATCAAAGGCTGTGGGCACGGCTCTTCCACCCCCTCATGCCTTTGGGTAAGCCGTCAGCAGAAGCGGCGAAACATGGTGATGACCTTTTGTTGCAAAAGCTGGAAAATGCAGGCGTCCAACGAAAGGTGCCGCCGACGAAAAAGACATTTCAGGTGCCAGTAGGACCAAGGGTCTGAAGTATCTACATGGTATAAAGTAGGGAAGTAGGGTTTCCATCTAGTAATTAGTAGTATGGTTTGCGCTAGTATCCTCATGCAGGTGCTTACGTTCTTTTGGAGTATACCTTAGGTGGACCCCCCACCCAGTAATAGTGACTATAAGGGATAATAGGGATTATATTAGGGTCCTCGTATGTTCTTGTTACACCACTATTACAGGGTGGGAGGTCCTCCTAAGGTATACCCGGGCAGCCCAGCCAGGAAGCGAGAGCACGGATCAGGAAGCTGGCAGACATCTTGCACACGGAGGTCGTGCCCCAAGCAGAGGTTCAGGTCCAAGTGCTGGAAGATAGTGCCTTGGCCCAGTTGACACCATAAACCTGACACAAAACTGTGCATGGGGTATTAATGGTATGAATTTGCGCCTGCACTTCATGTAAATGCGGCTGAAGCACCAGCGCAGAACAGATTGTACTTGCAATCATGCTGCACATCATAGTTGTGGAGATCAATAGCAAATCTTCGTGTTGCATCAGAGCCATAGTCTTGCTAGCAGAGTCGTTGTGGCAACAGGTGTTGCAGTAGAAGGGGTATAAGCAGAGGAAGGAGTTGTAGTAGTGGCAGTAGGAACAGGAGTAGGATTAGGAGTAGGAGGAGGGGTAGCGGTAGTTGTTCTAGTAGCAGCCGTCATTTTGGTTGTTGCTGATGATGTTGGCGCTGCTGCTTTTGTTGCAGGAGTAGAAGTCATTGAATTGACAAGGTGCTTTGGTCCGGCTGACGTGCGGCAAACGCACTGTGGAGCTGCTTCCACAGTACTTCTCAAAGCTGCGCTCCTTACACACAGGCGCGGGACCCTGCACTCCTGTAACCTGAAGTACCCACACCTGGGTAATGAATTATTCGTGAGTTGGTAAGTGTTTGGGCCTGCGCCCTGAAACACATCACAGTTCAGGAGTTCAGCGCTCAAGCTTTTTGGGCATCTTAGCATTTTTAATCCCCAGGCTTGGGCCAGTTAAGGCCTTGGGGTTTCATGTTTTCCCAGCTTCCACCCTTTCACGCAGGCTCAGGGCCAAGCTTTCATTTGGAGCCTTGGACGCATCCCGCATGTGCGCAGCATAAATGCTACCATCATCGCTGCTGTACATGCTAATTTTCCTCTCTATTCCAGTTGTCATTAGTACGCTCCTTTGATTCCTTTTTTTTGTCGGTTCGACCGTCGAGTGCGGCTTGGCTGCTGGCCACTTGATGCTGTTTTGTCAGCAGCTCGCCATTGTTCGAAAATTCTGTGTACCCCCCTCCGTCCAGGCTCCTAACCCACTGGCTCTAAATTTCAATCAAAGGAAAGGGCTGGGGTCCCTGCCTTTGGAAATCACCCAGCGGATTGGCAACCATGGTCCCTGTCTTTTCTAAACCCTGATCAGCAAAAATGTGTACGCGAGTCCGGCAATGTTCAGAAATCCAGGAAGATCTCAACGCTAAATTCAAAGCCTACGGTGGATCGGAGATATACTTGTGCCAGGTTTCTAGGTGGCTCTGCATCAGCAGATTCTGCCAAGATCCATGAACAGTGTAGGTGTAGGCAAGCTGGTTGACGCGTTGTTTTGACTCACTTTGAGTTAGCGGCCTTTATTTCTGCTCTTCTGCAGCGATCCTGGGCGACAGCAGCCCCCATAAGAAGCTTCGTTCCGGTAAGTCTCAGAACTGGGGGTTGATGTCTATCATGATAAACAACAATTATTAGTAATAGTCATAATAAAAATATGCACAAAAATATACATAATGATAATAGTAATAGCAATAATTGTTAAATATTATTAAACATCATAAGATTTGGGGGAGCATGGAGAGGCCTAGCTGCTGCATTGCAGGCTTGCAATTTTTTGTGTAGCAACAGTGCCGGGCCCAAAGGGGGTTCTTAACAATCCCGGCGACCCTTGATGTTCAATATCTTGCACCCTTGATGGGAAGCATCCCCCCCCTCCACTTCCTAATATTCGTTCATAGGATTTAGGCTTAACTAGCGGGGGAGATTCAGCCAAGGGTTTTTTCTCAAAGCGGGCTGTGATTCTTTGTCCGCTCTACACTGATACATGGCAGCTTGCCACTATCCAATGCCAAGCACCTCGAGTCCAGGAGAAGATGTCCGCTTTTACATGTGTGCTTTGCTGAAAGGCCTACTTCCACTATCAACAGTATGTACATACAGCAGCCTCAGGTGATGATTCATTGATCTTGGGCCTGAAGTGCTCTGTAACAGTTGACAAGCGTTCGTATTTTCATTCATAACGCCTAAGAGAACATGTATGAGATAGCCCCATTATTATGGATTGTTACTGGCTGCAGGGACCCAGAATCCTTTGACATTCCCTCTGTATCCGTAAGGGTCCGCAAGGTGCCCCTGCCATTTGTGTATGCCGCAGTCTGAGTTAATCACCCTGTAAACCCTAAATCCTACACCCCTAATCCCTACATAATCTCTAGATGCTCTTCTATATTCCCTACCTAGATGCTCTCGTATAATCCCTAGACACCCCTTCATAGGCCTCTATACCCGCATATAATCCCTAGATGCCCCTTCATATTCCCTACATACCCCTTTGTAATGCTTAGATGCATCTTTTAAAATCCTGAATCCTAAGCTCGAAGCCCTAAACCCTACATCCTATATAATCTCTAGATGCCCTTACCCTAGGGCTCCCAGTTTCCAAAAATGTTGGGCTACTGGACTACTGGGCTATGCAACTATAGGGTATACAGGGCCAAGTTCCCATTATTTAGGCAACTGGCAGCCCTGGGTTACATATCCCGATTCAGACGTCAAATCGCATGTCGGCCTTAGGCTGCCTTCCTGGTGCTGGCCAGATATCGCGTACTTCAGGTTCATGATAAAGGAGGTGGAACATGGTTATTTACATATATATATATATATCTATACGGTATAGGGCTTAGGTCTCAGGGTTTAGTGGGACTATATAGGGTTTAGGGTTTGGGGTGTCCAGGTTTCCAAAAATTCTTGGGGGGTGGGGGGTCCTTGGTGGGGGAGTCCCTGAAATCATAGGGGGACTTTCATCTTTTTGGTAGTAGCTTAATGTTGATGCCCCTGCAGCCCGAATCACTCCCAAAATTCCGGATGCAGCCCGGAGTTGTATACCTGGGTTGCTATTCAAGAACTTAAGCTAAGTTACTATATAGTCATAATATGGTAAATTAAGTGAGGAAGGGCGTACCCCTTTTATTCCAGACACCTACAGGTGGCAACCAAGGGGCGCTGACCAATCATGTTTTCAAAGCCTTGCAGGCCTCTTGGATCACCTTCAGACACATTTCACATCTTTCAGTGTAATGGGAACGATATAAACTCTATGTCCATTTCATGTTCCATGTAGTTTTCCATTATCGGCATTTAATCTATGCCCCAAGAAATGTGCTGGTGTTACAGATCTTCAGCTATGATTCAGGAATGGGCATCCGCGCCGGTCATTGAAGCTTTTGCTTCGCCCCTGAATACATTGGCTGGAAAAGGATGTTGCCTGGTAGATGTTCAGGAACTTGAGACAAGTTGCATACTTTGGGTATGTGAGACTAGAGTTTCCGTATTGTGGTAACTTACTTTAACTTACTTTACGTTCCTTAGCATCAACCCAGGTTATCACAGCGCCTTTGCAGACGTGGATGGGCTTTTCGGATCGCTCGGATCTTTTTTTGAGTCCTCGATTTCAGATGGCACGGTTGAGGTGAATCCTCCATTCGATGAGGACGTGGTGTTGCGAACTGCCACTTTCTGTCAGACATGCCCCTGGGGTCAGTGCTCAGCAAGACTTCCAATTTACATGAATGCCAAAAGAAAGCAAGCACCTGAGGCTCCCACAAGCACACAGAGTAATGTTACAGTTCCTTAAGAAGATCGCTCTAAACCCTAAACCCTAAATTGTGGATTCACTGTTGAACTTGGGGTCCCTATGGTCCTCATCCAGTAGAGCCTGCCTTTTCCGCAAGAGAGGGGGTATGTAGCTGGACCCCTGTTTCCAAAGGTACAGACATCTGGAAAGTATCCCAAACCCCTAAATTCTGAACCCCTAAACCTTACACCCCTAAATCCCGAAACCCCTAACCCCTAAGCCCCCAAACCTTAAACCCCTAAACCCCTAAACCCCTAAACCCCTAACCCCTAAACCCCTCAACCTTAAAGCGCGTATGACCCAGGCTTGCAGAGAGCAAAGCTAGAGAGCAAGATGCTGACTTTTGTCGTGGTCGTTCCCGAGACGGACATCAGGGGTTTAGGCTTCGGCTTTAGGCTTCGGCTCAGGGGACTAGGGTTGAGGGTTTGGGGTTTAGGGTTTAGGGTGTAGGGTTTAGAGTGAAGGGCTTGCGGTGTAGGGTTTGGGGTGTAGGGTTTAGGGTTTGGGGTGTAGGATTTAGGGCTCGGGTTGTACGGGTCTGGGGTTCACCGCAAATCAGGGGATGCTGCCTGTGATTGCAACATCAGGACTGGCCAGGGCACACTGCATTCCTGAAGTCCAAATTCCTGCGGAAATCTGTCACTCTCATTGCCGGAAACCACTTCTACCAAGTTGGACACTTGCCCTTTCAGTTACCCAGACCCCTGTGAGGTTCTGAAGCTTTGGAGAGATTGCCCAATAGTAGTATGGGGTACCACATAGGGTTCCAACATTCGGGTTTGGGAATGGAGCCAGCCCCGTACTTGGTGCGCTCTATCATGACATCCCTGCCGAGGAAACCAGCATGTGAATCAGAGCAGGGCGTATGCGGCTTCACGGAACACAACCTTGATGCTGCTGTCTTCTAGGCCGCTGTCCGGGGCCAACGCCTTGTGTACAAAGCTTACTGCAGCCTTTCAGACGCAGCCGAGATAGAAAAGCAATTGGTTGAATGAGAGAACTCAGTGCGCACATGTTCATCTTGCTGGTGGGTAATAGGGAATTGCAGAATGTGGCTTATGGGTACTGTAATGACGGACGATGTAGGGACTACTGTGGGGTTTCCTTCCTCCATTCCCGACTGAGCACCAGAACGTGATGCCCAATGGCTGAGGGCTCTATTAATTAGTCCCCTCCCCCCGACAGGACCCTCCCCTACACCCCTAATAAGAAATACGCCCCTCATGTACGTAAGGGGGGATATTTGTTGTTAGGAGATAGAGGGTGCAATATTACCCCACCCTCGGATTGAAACCATCTCGTGCCTGCGTGATACTTCTGACGGGGAGCAAATGTCGTGTTCTTTCGGTACATTGGTGAGTGTACATACGGCGTGTTGGGAACACCCTGAATTAGCAGCCTGCCATTTAGATAGGCCTTGAAGTTGTGAAGCTCATGTTTGAGCTTGAAGACAACTCTTGAGATCCAGAATCCAGAGGCCATGAAGATCAAACGGTCAGCGCCACATTCTCTTTCGCTTGGTTTGACATGTGTTTCTCGTCGCGCTTCGAGAGACTTGGAGCCAGGCATGAAAGGATGCTGACCCTGCAGAGATACCTCCATGCCCAGCCCAAGGAGTGGACCTCAGAGCGTCAAGTTGAAAAGACTTGGCATCTTGGGGGCTTAAGCATTCAGCGTGTTGGGGCTGAAAGAGGGTTAGGGGATTGTTGCTTCCGGGATTTAGGGTTGGAGTTAAAGGTTCATTGGTTCGGTGCCTCAAGTTTTGGGGCGGTCTGGGGATAGAACTTCCTGGCAACATTCATAACAGACATTCGCCCAGACTGCATGTCAAAGGGGTCTTAAGATGGGGCAGTAGTTTCATGGGCTATAATCTAAACTCCTTAAACGGGGGGATATAGGGAATTATATTGGGAAGAATTGTAGCGGTTATTAAGTTGAGACTACAGCTCATTTGTGAGAGAATGGCTTTAGCCCATCCAGGGGCAAACTATGTGTTGGTGGTGCTAAGAGGAGCGATGAGGTGGGACCCTCACATCTCCAAACCCTAAACCTCAGGAACCCTATAAAACCAAACCCTGTTGGGCCTACTCCCTGATACTGCAGCATGGGTGTCTCAAAGACGGATCCGTCTCCCGAATCCTGGACTCCAAGTACTCAGTTGTTGTTTCGGTACATTGTTCGGGGTTCTACTTGTTGGAGCTCCAGGGTCTGGATCCCAAGGTAGCATCATACGTTGGCCCCTGGAAGCAATAACAAACAACTGTATGGTAAAACGTATATACTAGAGAGGTACATGTATCAGTAGGAGGATTCAGTTTAGGGCGTAGGGCCTAGGATTTAGGGAGGGATTAGAATGTTTCATACCTAGGCAGGACAAACCTCAGTTATAATGTCTACTTCCTGGCAGTAGCCATCAAGAAAAATACCCGTGCTCTGAATTTGTTATTCTTGATGCGACCCATCCTGATGGCGTTAACTGCCTTATGCATTTGGGACTATGAATGTGTAGAATATAAGGGTCATGGCGGAGGTTTCGGTACTAGCAGATACACTGATGGATCCATATCAGATATCAGACCCTCAACAATTATCGGAACCCCTAACATAGTTTTCGCACATATTGTCAACTTATGGGCTATTGGGCTCTTTGGGTGCCAACTGTTCATGGGGGAAAAATTGCAGTAGCCAAAGTCCTTCAAGCCCTAAGAATTGCAGTGGTGTAGGGTCCAAGAATCCCTTGGCGCTATAGACATTACACCCTTTATGAGCCATGGTCTAAAGTCCTTAAAGGGGGGTTATATAGGGGATTATATAGGGAACTACTATAGGGGTAATAAAGGGCATACTAGGAGTGTAGACTACAGTTCAAATGTTCTCCCTGAACTGAACCCTATAAACCCTAAAACCAGACGGTCTTCAACATTTGAGACCTATAGTCCCCCTTACGTAGATAGAATATGGGGTATATGGGGATCTTATTATAATGTACCCAGAGCCATATTCTATCTACTTAAGGGGGACCCATAACCCAAAACCTTAAACCCTAAAGTGTAGTTTCCATTTTCTTTTCCATTATCCCTATATAACCCCAATATAACCCCAAGATAACCCTAATATTACCCCGATATAACCCCAATATAACCCTAATATTACCCCGATATAACCCTAATATTCTATCTACTTAAGGGGGACTATAACCCTAACCCCTAACCCCTAACCCCAAACCCTAAACCCCAAATCAAACCCTAAACCCCAAACCATAACCCTAACCCCTGACCCCTACAACCT
>CAJNIZ010047194.1:0-26191 GCA_905231905.1 Symbiodinium pilosum | reverse complement strand
ACGGCTCACATGAAATCCCATGGTCCTTCTAGGTGAGTTAAGACGAAAACCACGCCTCGCACGGTGCTTAGGCTTTAGGGTTTAAGGTTTAGGGTTTAGGGGTTAGGGGTTAGGGTTTGGAGGTTAGGGTTTAGGGTTTGGGGGTTAGGGTTGGGTACATCCCCCCACTCACTAATAGTTGGATAATAAGTAATTCTATAATATAGTTACATACTATATAGAGCCCTTAATATGAGCCTTATTATAGACTGTATATGGGTGGGGGGAGGAGGACAGGCTTACAGATTATGAGTCAACAAAGAGCACCCTACGACTCGGGGCTTAGAGGTTGAGTTTTAGAGTTGTTTAGGGGAGTTTCTTGCTTCTTGTTTTAGAACAGGGTATGAGGATTTATGCGGGCTTCATGTTTATCTTGCAGTGGATTGTGGCAATGAGGCGGTGGTTCAATTAAGGTACTTTGGTGGTTTCCGTCGTTTAAGGGGGCATGAGGGTTGGGGGATTTCTAAATTCTAAATAGCCGGTCCATGAACATGGGAGTTTTTCCAAACAACGGTTCTTTTTCTTGGGGTCCATACATTAGCATAAGTGCAGGTGGCCTTGGCTTTTAGATGTGCCAACTCTGAATGCTCGAAACCCAACATCTCTCAGACGGATTCAAGAATGTCCTTACAGTCTTACAGTCTATGTCGACATCTGGAACCCACGAGGTAAACCCCACAAAGGCTTTTTTGTGCCTTGAGTTCTCGTACCCTTGCCCATGATCCCGCTACAGTAGTAAGTTATAATCAGTAACCTGGTTACATGGCCTCAGAGTCTGTGTGGGTAGGGATTGACGTGTGTCCGGGATGTGAAGTTTGTGGGCATGTCTAGGATGACAGGATTGAAGCCCAGATATCACGACACTGGCAGATCTGGGATGGAAACCGTGTCATGCAAAAAAAGCAAAAATGCAGGTAATTGATGCAAGTGGTGTTGTTGAACTTGGCTAAGGTTCTTATATGGTCCAGGCTCAGGAGCTTAGGTGTTTTTTAGACAAATGGCCGAGGTGTTGCTGTGTGGTGCTTTAACGTGTCTATGGGTTCCACACCCTAAACCCTACTCACCCTAGTCTGTTACTCAGAAGGTCTTGGCTGGGGATAGTATGACAACCTGTAAAGCACGAGTGCCTTCATCTGTTCAACAACAGCGTGTGATTCCCCAAGCCCTCTTTACCTCTTATCCCAATTCCGAAGCCAGTCCCGCCATATATCCCTGTAGATCTTGGGTTTCGCTTCAATTTCCGATTTTTCATGTGGTTTTCCATGATTCCATTTATTTCAGGCCTCTGCGCTCGGGAAAAAGGTTAAAGCCTGAGCCCGAACTCCGCTTAAACCCGCTTTCTTCCCCTAAGCCCAAAATGGTAGTTTCCATTTTCTTTTCCATTATCCCAATATATCCCTTATATACCCTGTGAAGCCTAAAATCCTACGCCAGAAGCCCCAAGAAGTTTCCGCGTCAGTTCAGCCTTCAGAGGTTCAGCAGGCGGTGAAGCTCGCTGCTGAGGCGGAACAGACGCTTTACGAAGCTTCGCGAAGGCGGGAGGGAAATCTCCTGAGGGTTTTGCTCTCTAAGGGTTTTTTGCGGGTTCTAAAGCTGCTTCTTCTTCGAAGCTTTGGGGTGTGTAGGGTTTATTACCTTGGGGACTTTGATGATTGCAAGTTTAAGGCTTGAAGGTCATGTGGGGATTGTCCTAAATTACTGTTAATACGGGGTCCTATACTTAGGTTCCTATTATAATACGGGGCCCTATATAAATTTCCCCCATTTTGGGAACAGTAATTTAGGGAAACTTCCATGTTCTGTGGAGGACTGTAGGCCTCCACAGGTCTAAGAGCAAGCAAGCTCTAAGCCGACCGAGATCATTTGGGCGGTTTAGGGTTTAGGGTTTAGGGTTTAGGGTTAGGCCTTATACTTAAACATGCCTTGCAAGCAACTTGCCTATACTGGGTTGCTGGTAAAGAGCTTAAATTAAGATACCAGAATATGGGTACGTAGTACATCTAAAGGGTTTCCTGATTATAGCAAGTTCAGCTCCTGGACAGCAACCCGGTTTCTCTATTGACCTTCACAGAAACCCCAAGGTTTAAGCAATAAAGTGTTGTAAACTTAGCAATCCCTAAGGGTCCAAGGACCCAAATAATAGGGTTTTAGGTCCCAAATACTATAATATTAACGGCATCCGGCCCTTGAATATTATAATACTAATGGTATTTGGGCCCTAAATATTATAAGATGAATGGTATTTGGGCCCTAAATCCCTACTATTTGAACGGCCAGTAGTACTAATACCAGTAAAATAGTACTGATCCTGCCGTAGACTTAGCAATGACCAGTCCCTGAGCTCATCCCAAATAGGGGACCCCAATATAGACCTAAACCCTGAACCCTAAACCCTAAACCCTACTCCTTATTATGGGGACCCCCAAAAAGGTACCCATAATTTTGGGAAACCCCTAAATCCTCACCCCCGTCGAGGTGCAGGCCTCTCCTGTGGTCCAATATAGGGTTTTGGGTTTAGGGTTTTGGGCTTTGGGTTTGGGGTGTTGGGCTTTGGGTTTAGGGTTTAGGGTTTAGAGCTCAGGGTTTTGGGTTTAGGGTTTTTGGGTTTAGGGTTTAGGGCTCAGGGTTTTGGGTTTAGATTTGGGGTTTAATTAGGATTTATGGTTCAGGATTAGGGTTTTGGGGTTCAAGGCTTAAGGTTTAAGGTTTAGGTTGAGGGTTGTCCAGCGGCTCCACGTAGTCCTCCGCCTGCGTCTAAACAGCCTCTCTAACTCATGCCTGCACGTTCACTCGAGCTGCATATGCTCGGCAGCCCTTTCCATGGTACCTCCGGTCGGTCGTGAACCCACTAGCGAAGAAGCAGGAATACATGGCAAGAGTATCCTGTACAACCCTTCTTGGTAGTATAAAATATCCTCAAACCTTATTCTAAACATTTAGGCCCCTGCACTACAATTTCCCTTGGATCCTACACAGGTCTTGCTTTCAATTGCCTCCACTCTTCCAATGATCAAGCCCCTAGGCCAACCCTGAACCCTAAATCCTAGACCCTAACCTCTAAATCGGATTGGTGCATCCCAAACCCTCAACCCTCAACCCTGAACCCCTAAACTCTTAAAGAAAGCAAGCTGCAAGGAGTGGGCTGGCAGCAAATGCTGCCATGCAAGCCTTGCCCCTAGGATCCGAGACCTTGAGGGTTTGGGGCTAAAGCTTTAGGGTTTAGGTGAGTTTAGGTTTAAGGTTCCGGGTTTGGGGTTAAAGGTTTAAAGTTTAGGGTTTGGGGCCTTCAAGTAGCTAAATACCGTGCAGTTGGAGCCCGACACAGGTTCCTGTCTAGGTGTTTTGCACCCAGGATGTTGCGCTTTGAGTGCTTGGACCCTGAGGGACATAGCCCCAAAGCATAGGGGGCCCTCCAAGTGCGCCTCAAGGATGAAAAGGGTTTAGGCTTTATAGGGTTTTAGGGTTCACTTTCTTTGTCTGACAGTCTCGAGCTGAGCAGATGAGAGGAAGGGGAGAGAGAGAGAGAGAGAGAAGAAGAAGAAGAGAGAGAGAGAGAGGGTTTTAGGGTTTGGTGTTATAGGTCTATGGTCAGGTTTTTAGGGGTTTAGGTTTTAGGGTTGGTGGTTAAGGCTTATTGTTGTTAGGGATAATCGACGGCTCATGCTGAGACATTGCCATGTGGCAAGAAGAACATCAACAGCCATATGAGCTATAGTCTAAACTCCTGAAAGGGGGTTATAGAGGGGATTCTATAGGAAACTACTATAGGGGATATTAAGGGGGATACTAGGAGTTTAGACAGTGGTTCATATGGATGTATAGCCCGTAGAAGCATTAGTCACACGATTGTAGCAGAAAAGTGCAAATGATATTAATGAAGTGAGCTCAAAATAGACGGTCGTACTTAAGAGCCGCGCCTCCAGCCTGTAAAGGTTTGCAAGTCGCTGGCCGCTTGTTAGCAGGCATGAAGCAAGCAGGGTAGTATATTCTAGAATACCAGCATTTTCGGTGCAAGGTATTCAGGGTTATGCAGCAATCTTATCATCTAGCACGGGGCCTTGTAGGAATCCATTCTTTCATTGCCTGCCAATGAGAGCTTGTGACTGTCAAGCTTTGGTTTAGGGCTTATAAGGCACTTTACGCATGGAGGATGTTAGTTTCAGACTACATCTGCGCTGCATAGAAATGTCCATCCGAATTATGGGCCCGCTGCCTGGCTAAGAAACCAGTAAAAACAGTCACGTCTTGGTTTACACTTGGCTTCAGGGTTCAGCAGTTCCCTTATTTCCTCCAAGCCAAGATAGTTACTAGTGCAAGACCCCTGCGAGCGCGGCCAGTTGCTGAGTGACATAACCCTTGACCCTTGAATCCATTCTCTGGTAAAGTGGGGATCATGACGGACAATTCAGGCTGAGCCCAGTGACGAGCTCTCAGATGCATTTTTGAGTACACTAAACACTGTATAGCCGCATAACCCCAAACTTGATACCAGAACGCCATAAGACAAGCCCCATGAAATCTAAACCCATGAGCTCCAAGCAGGAGCATACCTAGACAAACCCAACCCTCCCTCAAGGCCGTAGGTCCCCAGATCCAAATCCCCCAAAGCCTCAAAACCCTCCCCGGCTTGGACGGGTAATGCCTGGACCTCCCAAATAATTACACGTAGTAATAGCTTGCGACCCGCAAACCAAGGGCTTGTTATTCTGAGTATGTGGCAGGTCCAGGTATGTTGAATACTGGGATCCAGGACTTAGGTTTAGGCATCTAAGGTTCGGATTTCAGGGCTTAAGATCCCTCGCTGAGGCGTCGCTGAATCCGGCACTGGCGTTTCCGCCGTACAAAGGTCCCGCTGCCAGGAGTCCTCTTAGACTTTAAGCCCTAAAGCCTAAACCCGCTTCCAGATCAATGAGGAAGAATCTGCATTTACTTTCATGAACTATGGTAAAATGTTTAGGGTTTAATCTGAAACTGGATACAGTGTGCCTCAGGCGTACCTCAAAACAATTATTCGAGCGTTTATGGCTCCGATTGAAGGTTCTGGAGTCTATCAAGGCATCTCTCTCTTGCAGCGAAGCGGAGCAGAACAGCCCAACAGGACCTATAGAACAGCAAGTTTATGAATTCAAAACGGTTTTGGGCTTTGCTGCCTTCGACTAGAGATGAGAGTGTCGGTTGCTTCTCTTCAGGTTTGGGGTTTAACGTGCAAAGTCCAAAGTCAGCCTCCAGCGGGCAAGAATGCACAAAACACCGGCAAGTCCCGAATGCATGATTTCTTGGGTCACTCCCCCTTACAGTATCTGTCCTACCCTATTGCCCACTGTAGTAACTGTTGCTGTAAGGGGATTTGCGCCGTGTGCTTTGTACTTTTGCGACACAGTCCGAACTGCTGGCCATGTGCTCCAAGTTTCAAGGCAGTGGCAGTGTGGTAGGGAAAGCGTGTAGGTTTGTTGTTGCTTACCAACGATGGTGGGCTTGGCTCGCGGCACGTGGTCTATAGACCATAAAAGGGTTTGCACACACAGCTAACTGTTTTGTAGCTTTGCTGGTGTTCAGTCGGCAGAGGCCCTGCATTCGAGCGGCCAGCTGACATCGTCAGCACTGACCTCAACACGGAAGTGGCGGCTTCTAGAATGGCGGATCTCTAGAAGTGCATGGGGCGTCTAGGGATTTGAGGGATCAGTCCAGGCGTTCAGGGTTTGAGCTATGTTTTCAATTGGGCGTTGGCTAGGGGGGTCGAGTGGATGCAATATTGAAGATCCAGGCTTGTGAGTACTGATTTGACTGAGCATCTGTCTAGACACGCACACAGGTGAGGCCTTTTTGCAAACTACCCCACCGCGGAAATATCTTTCTTTTCCAGTCTTCAGAGGAGAGGACATGCAATAGACCCCTAGCCTTGTCCCAGCACCTGACGGAGGCTGAGAATACAGATTTGATACCAGAAGGCCCGCAACCTGATGAACTATTGTCAGATCTTGTTTGCAGACCTTGTAAGCCTGGAACTGCGGCCAGCAGGGGCCTACAACCAAGCCCAAAAACAGCAAAAGAGCGTCAGGGAACTAATAGTTTGTCTTACACACGTTGTAACTGGATACCCTCCCCTAAATGAAACGGAATGCCAGACCACTTGCCTTCAAAAGAGGACTGTAGTCTCTACAGGGCTTGCTTTGGGGTTTAAGGTTCAGGGTCTAGGGTTTCGGGTCTTTTGGGGAAGGTAACATGCCTGATTGCCCAGACATCTTAAGTACCTTCACGACTGCAACCCTACCCCTCTAAAGTTGACGGTGCAGGGTTGAGGGTTGCCGTCCTCTTTGTAAAAGCCCTTGGCCCCTCTTAGGGTTTAGGGCCTCCACCCTAAAGTGTGACTCTCCATTCTTGAGAACAGGGCTCAAAGCACATATTGGAAATACATCTTTAGAAAGGACACTGGGAAACAAAGCTTTAGACTTCTGCCTAGCTCTTATGGCTCAGGTTCCTAAATAACATGGGATCATGTCCCCAATGCCATAATCTCAAGAGTTTTTGTTACCTCAAACCATAACATTTGGGTACTTGAGCTGAGCTGCGAGGGGCTTTAAGCCCAGCATATTCATGGACAGCTACTTCGTCTGAAGGCCATTGCCAATGCAGGGTCCAAGGACGGACTTAGTTACTTGATTCTTCGTAAGGCGTTCTTGCCGAGACGTTTCACCTAAGCTGATTCATATGTGGGATTGCTAGTGTGCCGTGCACACTTTTGGAGATATCCAAAGTGACAAGTAGAATCTCTAGACAATCCTCGGTAGGGTTCCTCTTTGTCCCACTTCGCAACATCGGTTTATTCCCTTGGGGTTTATGCCGTCCAGCTTGGACAATCCCGCGCTCCAGTCTTCAGGTGCGCGCAAAGGCGCTTTCTGTCAGCTTAAGTCAAGCCTTTACCTATCTATGCTTAGGTGGGGCGAGAGGAATAGATCCCTCCTGTACGGCACGGGAAGATTTGATTCTACAGCTGCTTGAGACAGCAGCTGCCATGTTCCCAGCGCAATTTGCTGAAGGATAGTACACATGATGCAAAAGAAGTTGGGCCCGGAAAAAAGATTCCCTAAAACCTATAAACCCCAAACCCTAAACAACCATAGACCTTAAACCCTAAACCCTGAACAACCCCCAAACCTTAAACCCTAAACCCTGAACAACCCTAAACCTTAAACCCTAAAGCCTAAACACCCCTAAACGTCAAACCCTAAACAACCCTTAGCCTTGTGTCAACCCTATGTAATGCTTGGAGCAGTGTCGAGGCACCAAGAACGTGGAGGAAGGCACGCCTGAGAAAGGTGTCCCTGCAAGGGGCTCAGGCCGCCTTTAAAACTCCTTGGAACTTACGGTTTAGGGTTTACAGTTTAGGGTTTAGGGCCTAGGGTTTTGGGATCATATAGGCTAATATAGGGATATTAGGGTTTTTTTGGGATAATATTTGGTAATATAGGGTTTAGGGTTTACTAATATAGGGATAATGGAAAAGAAAATGGAAACTACTAGAGGGTTTAGGGTTTATAGGCTTTAGGGTATAGACCTTTTGACTTAGGTTGGACCTTAGACCCTTAGCCCTTTGGGATGCCCCTATATTCCTATTATAGGTACCCAAGGGTTAACCCTAAGTAGGGGTCCTAAGTGCGACGTTCAAAAGGGGGGAGGGGTCCAGGTTGTTTTGGGGGGCGGGGTTGAGGGTTGAAGGTTTCCACATTTAGGATTACGTACGGGTTTCCGCATTTTGGGTTTAGAGTTTCCGCATTTCGGGTTTAGGGTTGCCGCCTTCCGGATTTAGGGGAGGTACTCTTGCCCTTCGGAACCGGCGATGGACCTATGGGTGAGTTTTCTTTACACGCTCTCTGCAACAAGACTTCTACCGTATATGCATGAACTTTTCAAAGCTTTTCGGGAACCTGGACCTCCCAGAAGAGTCACCACGCTGCCTCAGTAGAAGAGCATCCATTAGACACGAGTATGGAAAATGAAATGGAGGTTTGGGGATGGCTATATTGTGGATTCTAGTACTTTAGGGTCTGTATTGGGGTCCCCCTTTTTAGGGAATCTACTTCAAGATTTATATGCAAGCTCCGAATTGACTCAGCCTCAGGTATACACCGGGAGTTTTAGGGTTCTGGGTTTAGGATTGAGGGGATCCTGCGGGGCCCCTCCACCCATCCATCATGGGTGGGTGTTCTTTCATCTAGAGACAATCCGGACCCCCTCAACATTCAAAACAAGCTACACACCAATATGTAACTATGTATATCCTTCAGCCGTGGAGGGGGGCTTGCTATAACCCTTACTTGATATGCACCTCAAAACTCTTCTGACTAATTATCTAACCACTCACATACAGTCATATCCCCATATGCCCCCATATAGCCCCTGTAGCCTATGAGCCCTCTAGCTCCCCTTTTCAAAGCCCTAAACCGGTGTCTTGAGGTTTGCCATCTCACCTGTCATCACATGGGTGGCAGGCGCAGTTGAGCAGAGTTGAGACGGTGTTCGGGTCAACCGATCCGACTATGCTACGTATATGACTGGCGGCGAGGGTGAAGGGGGATTGGCAGGTGGATTGCATACTTTAGGTTTGGAGATTTGCAGAAATCACAGTGGCGATTGGCCTTTGCGTGACAGGGTGAGTTGTAGAGATGCTTTAGAGATCCTTTCATAACCACGAGCTGGAGATTCTTGTTTTTTTCAAACGTGCGAGCAGCCCCCAAAATTGGGCGATTCTCCCGTGAAGAGTTTCTAGCAGATTTAAAGCAAAGGGTTGGTTCTGCGATCAACCCCCTTCGAGACAAGCACTTCTTGCTGATTTCGATTATTCAGCCGGAACCCGCAACAACGGGTTTGAAAAAAGGGGGCGCGACAGAGGTTTGTAACAGGCAGGAGAGGGCGGCCATAACAAAGGGTGGTGGGTTCGGGACCCGGGTCTCAGCACCGCTCTTGTACGAATGTAACTTGGCCATTATAGAACATCAAGTGCCTACAGTATCAAGGTTGACAACTTCTTGCGGAGATTTGAGCCTGTGTAGGAGCTTTGTTAGAATTCCTTATCTGGTATCTGGGGAAATTTGCCTGGAGGCCATGACGCGCTTCGGCTTGTCATCTGAAGCCTTACATCATGCCGTGCCTCGAATCAGACCCTTCTGTGTGAGCTGCAAGAAAGACTTCAAGCGCGCCAAGGAGTACCACAACAAATTCCGTAGTGGAACATAAGTATGCCCTGAAGAAGAGGCCTTTGTTGGGGTCCTTAGCTTCGTGGGCATTATGTGATTGTGGCTGACTATCTGCACTCGAAAGCCTCAAATCCTCCAATGCTTGGAGTCAACTGGCCATCTCTCAACACATTTTCCCTGCACTCTCTAAAACGCCATCACCCCTAAACTCTATTTTAGACATCGACACCTCATCCTGAACACCACAGGGTGAGTGTTTCAATGGCCCAAGGTGGACTAGCGATGAAGTTTCCTGGCCATGGCCGTTCCTTGGAGGAGTTTGATGCGATAGTTAAAGGATGAAAATTACAGCCACCGGCAATTGGGTTGGGCTAATGGCTTACTGGAGTGATGTTCGCATCACTTCATGCTCTACGAGGTTTGTGATGTTTCCACCTGTGGGCGGTCTGTTCAGGGAAATAGAAGGGTTGTTTCAGCAATAATAACAATAATGATAATAGTGCCGATAATAGTACCAATAATAGTCATAGTAGTATTGAGAAGAATCATAATAGTAAGATTGTTAAGAATATTCATAGTAATATAATTACTATTAATATTATTCATAATATTAATGTTAATGTAGCTAATATTCTAATTACTATTAATAATATTAATATTAGCTAGGATAAATAATTGGCTTTCACCGTCTCCGGCTCTTGGTTCCTCTGTCAATGTCGTGGAGGGTCCACTATGAACAGAAGGGTCAGGCGGCGTCACATGGCTAAAAGTGCAGCCATGTCTGATTCACGAATCTGGTAGGGTAGCCGGGTAGCCTTCTAAGGTCTTCTAAGCAGGAACGTACAAGCTTGACGCTCAACTAGACGCCCAGGGGTTACTGCACGAACTTGTCTTGAAACGGCGCTTACTTATAACTCCCCATATGCCAAGAACCCTAAATTGCTACCAATCATTTTACGTGTGAAGGGTCTAGGAACCCTCATGGCTAACTGTTTACAGCTTTTGTATTCCTTGTCAGGTTTTGTAGTGGTCAGGGTCTAGGGCTTCGAGTAGCTCAGGGCCATAGGATCAGATCTGTAACCTTCTGGTAGGCTTCCAGCACCGCTGCCTCAGCAAGCTCTGTACTCTCCTAAGTTGTTTGTGTAACCCTGCCTGGCGGAAGATGGGACATCGTAGCCACTCATGACTGGCGTGATATATCATAGTCCCACACATGACTGGACTATCCCATGCAGGGTAGTTGAAGTTGAAGGGGATTATAAGCAGGTGTATAGCGCGTTTCTCGGTTTTTGTTTATGGTATTTACCAAGTCCCATGAGCCCCCCCGTAGAATCATTCAAAACAAGCCGCCTATGCTGCTGTAACTGGGTAGTTGCCAAAAGCATCCGTAACGCCTTAGGGTTAGGGTTATGCCTCGTTTTTTGGGGGGAGCTTGGAGTTGAACCTATGAGGCTTCTTCACCTCAAAGAAATCCTTGCATTACCGCTACGTGTCCTTGGGATGCCTATTTGTATGTATATATGTATGGATCTATATATACACATATTTATGTATTTATATGCATATATATATACACACTTGTACATGTATATATGTATATACGTATGTATCTATATACATATATGTATATATACATTATGGGAGCTTCCCCATACAATGCTTGATGTCATATATGGACCCTAACTTCCCCTTAAGATCCGATTGCACGTTGTACACGTTGTACACATGCAGCTTTACGTTTTAGGCAAGCGGGGCGCAACCCCGTGAGGATGAACTGCAACCTTCTACAGCCACCTCCCCCACCCCACATCTACTCTGCGCACAGCCTTTGCATACCGATGTCACTAAAAGGCCTGCCTGGCCTTTCTTTTCTAGAAATTTCACTAATTCTCAGAGCATAAAGTACCTAAGGTCATGCAGGATTTTTCGTCTCAAGCATATCTTTTAGTCTCAAACATATCCCTCAAATCCCTCTCGAAGCTCCCAAGTCTTGGCTGAGGAAGGATGAAAAAGCTACATCATTTCTGCTTCTCTGAGTGTCGGGCCATAAACCCTAAGCCTTGACGGAGTATGTGAGACTCCTCTTTTTTCGAACACTCCCATATCATCCCTGGTAAGTCCCGTAGGGTAGGGTATAATGCAGGTTCTCAGGAATCCAACCAGGAAGAAGCCCTGACCCTCAGCCTTAAGTCCTAAACTCCAAGCCCTATAGACCATAGACCACATGGAACTCAACAACAACTGGCTCTACAATCACTTAGCTTCCTTTTTTGTCTCCAGGAGTTTTTGAAACTTCTGTACCTTGAAACCCTAAAACCCTAAACCCTTAGACCTTAGTTCCCTTTAAGTAGATAGAATATGGGGTATCTGGGGATGTTACTATAATAGACCCAAGGCCATATTCTATCTACTCAATGCGGACTGTATCCTCTTTGCTTAAGGCGTCGCAGCATCCTGAGAAGGGCCCTCCTATCCCCCTCAGCTCAGAGAAGGCCATAGCCCTAAACCCTGCCTTTTATCCCTTGGGTGTCCTAGGGGCCAACACTTTCTTCTGACTCCCCATAGATGGCCTTATCATGAAATCGAGCAAGAGCTTATGTATTTCCATTCAGGGTTAAGAGAGTGACAGAGGACGCTGGGCTTAGTCTTATCTTAACCGCTACGTTCACTTTGACAAGAAGTACCGTGATCTAGGATCCCGCAGATAGCTAAAGAATACTTCCGGGAGGAGGGTCCCCGACGGCACCCCACAAAGTCTTGCTTTCTCAACAACAGAGGCTCCAAGGAACCCAAAGGATATAGGAGACACTGCACACCTAAATCCTAAACCCTAAATAGTGGTTTCCACTTTATTTTCCATCATCCCTATATAACGCCGATATAACCCCAATGTACCCGAATACGAATAGTCCTAGGCATCCCATAAGCTGGCAACCTCACACCCTTCAAGCCCGATTTTCAAATCGAAGCTGCAAAGTTCAGCTGTGAAATCCGGCTTTGGGCAAGTGCCAAACGGTTGCGAACTGGGCTTCCAGCGGGTTTTCTCTCAAAATCACTGACGTTCGTGTAAATGTCGAGCAGAAGGATGCATGAGGCTCGGGACCATAGCTGTCTTACAGCATTGGGTTGCTGTGAAGGAACTTAAGCTAGGTACCCCATCAGACCCTTTTGCCTTTTTATTTTGGGTCTCCTTATTAAAGCTGAACAGTAAGAAAAAGGGTACCCTTATTATTCATGGGTTCCTGGGGAACCTAGTAAATAACATAATCAAGAAACCCTGTTATGTGCTATATACCCAGATTATTGAATTCTGGTAACTTAAATTAAGTTCCTTAACAACAACCTAAACTTCCAAGCTGAGTTCGATTGTGATGAAAGGCTGAGGCTGAGTTGTAAGACTCGCTTTCCATCTGTGCTCAAAATTATACATATATATATATTCGTGTGATAAATATGTGAGCTACTGCAGGGGATTATTCGACTCCTTGGGACTAAGCTTGCACCTTAGACCCCTAACCCTTTGAAAATCCCTTATACTGATATTATAGGTACTTCAGGGTTAACCCTTAGTAGGGTCCTAAGTGCCACGTAGTATATTTGGGTTGTATAAGGGGGTTATAGAGGCGTAGGCTGACAGCCAAGTTTCTGTGTTAGGCCGTGCTGCTGTGCTGGTTAAACATACTTTCGTCATGCTACTTACCTGGCTGATTCATTTGCCTTCGCACAATTTCAACTATTGGGTTGGGGGAGGGAGTTTATGGTGAGCGATCTCTTCGGTTGAGTTTTTTTTGAATGACCAGCAGTTCGCTCCTTTATGAGAGGGATCGCTGTGATCCTTTACTGGCTTCTGAAGTACTATACGTCATGGGTTCCCCAACTACCCTTCCCCTATACTAGCCCCAGTAGGTTCTGCCTGAATGAATCTTAATTAGGCCTAAGAACCCCCAAACAACCCGGAATTGAGTATCGTGAACGGCTTAAGCTTCAAGAAAGCAACCTACGGGGTCAGAGGACTCCCCAAAATGATGTTACTATAATGCGTATTGCTTGCTACTATTCTTATTTCCACTACAATTACTATTGTGGCTGCTCTAAATACGAGTATTGCTGTTATTCTTTGAGGTCTGATGCCGCAGCCGCAGGGTTCAGACATCACTTCCCTCGCTCGGGTCGCTCACCATGATGTCGCCTTCGGACAGATTGTTCGCTTGCAGTGCACTCCCCAACTTAAGGTTTACGGTTGAGGGTTTGGGGCAGATAGGGTTTAGGGTTTAGGGGTCATAGGGTATGCCTGCATACCACGGCCACCTATCAGCCATGATAGACGTCTATCGAGTGGCAGGTGTGTAAGACAAACTCTGAGATGCGGACCCCGAAGATTTTTGCATGCTGTATCTGCAGTCTTCTTACCCGAAGCCTTTGCCCCCCCAAACCTACTTTCCTTCCACTGCTCCTGTTTCTTTTCGAGAAGCAGGACAAGTCAGAAAGCTCCGAGGAAGAGGAGTCCTGACCCAAGGAAATTATCCGGCAGTTCACGGCTTAGTCTTTTTGGTGGAGGCCGGTGTTTAATGAGGTTTCAAGGCTCAAGGTCTTAGAAGCAATGTCATTGCAGAACCCCAGTATAGGTCCTCTCACTTGCGTATTTGCTTGCATGCTGTCAATAGGGAAAGGAGGAATGGACAAACAAGAAAATGGACAGTACTGTATGCCATAGTTTGAACTCCCAGAAATCCCCTTAATAACCCTTATAGTAGTCCCCTCCATAATCCGCTATATGGTTTGTTTTAAGGAGTTTTTAGACTATAGG
Organism: Symbiodinium pilosum; assembly: GCA_905231905.1. Taxonomy (NCBI): domain Eukaryota; class Dinophyceae; order Suessiales; family Symbiodiniaceae; genus Symbiodinium; species Symbiodinium pilosum. Next base: position 12,151 of record CAJNIZ010047194.1, on the reverse strand, counting down.
TCATATTCTCTAAACTCTTCAAACGGGGTCATATAGTGGATTGTGTGGGGGAGTATTATAATAGGGGTTATCAGGGGGGATATTAGGAGTTTAGATTATGGCCCGTTGCACTGCCCGATGTTCCCTCTCAACAAGAATGTTCTACAGTGACGGGTTTAGACTTCAGCAGATTGATGTTCTCAAAAAGAGTGCAAGCATAGCGAGGGCAGGTGGACATGAGCCTGTCTTTCCGGCCAGCGACAATGGTCCACAATGATCTTTACTTCTACAAATAGCAACAATAATAATAGTAGTAACAAGAGTAGGAATAATAGTACTTCAGAGTTCAGAGTAGATTATTTGCTACTTAAGGCTGAACTCCACGACCCCGTGTTGCACCATTCTTGCCGTGTTGACTAACAAAATCTATCATAATTCTGCTCCTGCTGCTAGTAAACTCCTACTACTTCTACTGCCACGACTACCATCACGCTGAGAAAGGGAGGATCACCCTCACCTCCAAAGCTGGCAAAACAGTGGCCCAAAACCCATAACAATGGTTGCGGCTGTTCACCATCATAACCACCACCATCACCATCACCTCTGCCGCCACCAACGCCGTCAACTCCCCCACCACGACTGCGCTAAACCCTAAACCCTAAGCCCTAACCCTAAACCCTAAGGGATAATGGAAAAGAACCCTATAGTCCCTATATAACCCCTATAATCCCTGTAGTTTCCATTTTCTTTTCCATTATCCCAATATATACCCCAACATATACCCTATAATCCCTATGTCTTAAACTCCAAGCCCCAAACCCTGCCGAGGCAGCCTCGGTGCTTTGGACAGCGGCGCAGAAACGTGATTATCTATGTGGCGGCCGGACCACGACGCATGCATAAAGGGTTGGTTTAGGGTTTCGGAACCTATTGCTTGTTGTTAGCAGGGTATGGATATCAAATGGAAAAGCGAATGGAAGATGAGAAGAAAACTGGAGGTTTTTTTCGGATACGTAGGTTTTAGGTAGGGCTTACTTGCTGATCGCTAGGTCGGAATGAATGCATGAAAAAGAAAATGGAAGCTATCATTTTGGGTTTACGGTCTTAGGGGGTGGAAAAGAAAATTGTCCCGACTATACTAGATCGGGGATTATATGAGCCATGGTCTAAACTCCTAGTGGCACCCAATGTAACGCCCTTTAAGGAGTTTGGACTATAGCTCTAGGGCCTACCATAGGGATCCACTCCTCCATACCCTACAAGGTTTAGGGTTTACGGAACAAACAGCAAGGCAACGTGTTGAGAAGCTTCAAGGTCCCAACAAGAACTGCTGTAGGAGAAGCTTGAGCCCAAAGGGTGCACATTTCCCTATATCTTGGTGTCCACCTGCTGGGTAACCCCAAACCCTGCATCCCCCCGTTAACAGGTCACAGTCGCTGCGGTCCTTCTCTACATTGCAGGCGTTTGGCCGAGCCAGCCAAAAGAGGCCGGGGGTGAGGGAGGGACGGGGAGGGGAGGGGGGTTAGGGCATGTGGCGGTAGCCGTGCTGGTAGGCATAGGTGGATGTTCCTTACCTATTTCATCAACAAAGACCTTGGCAACGCCTTGATAATCTGCACTCAACCCCAAACTTCAACAAAGCCCTAAAACCCCCTCAGAGGACCCCAATCTTGAAAGCATCTAAACAGTAAACCCCAAAAAGCCTAAAAGCCTCTGCTAGGTGCATCCTAGCCCCGCGGTGATCCCCAAGCCAGCGGCAAAGGAGAAGGTTGCCATGTGCCAACCTCAGAGTGAGTAGGACTGCACATGGGAGAGTTATGGTCCCCACAAACATATTCAGATCGAATTCTCCGTTTGGAAGTAGAATTTACAACAAGCCCAGCAGCAAAAAAAGGGGTAGAATTTACAAACAGAAACATGTTGTTGAAACTGCTATGCATGTAGGAGCTCTAATAGGCACATCCATTCCCTGCTGTCATCTCCAGACACTATCCTTGGAGGCCCATGGGACTTAGTAACTACTAATAACTGGGAGTATAACCCTACTTCTAATTGGGGTAGCCCCTGTAAGCCCATTTCGGGGGATTATAAGTAGGGTTATAAGCCCACTTGTAGGTAGTTACAAGGTCCCATGGGCCTCCAAATAGGGTTCTTATTTGAGCAAGCACTTAGATGGTCTTGCCTGCTTCTTTGTCTCTTTGATGCTAGCTTCGCACGTTTCTGGGTCCATTTTGCTTCTGCAGGTTTTCATGGCTTCTGATCAACAACTGTAGATTTCATGGTAAGATCTGCTTTTCTTGTATGCGGAAAGGGGTCATGATCTTTCAATTGCTCACTGGATACTTCTTTCTTGCATGCAGATTGGGAGTCTACAGTGGCCACACAATGCAGAGGCGCTGTTTGACAGACAATGATTGGTCAGATGGCAACTTAGAGAACTTTTGCAGAACCAGCTATGCGCATTTTGTGCTTCGTCCTTCAGAAAGCTACGTAGCTATGATAACCTATGCTACGTCCACTTTTACTTCACCTCTCACAGAGTTTGAATCCAAATAGTGACTAATTAGGGTTCTCTTTGGCATCATTTTGGAAGGTGTCGGCAGCAAACTAATTCTCACCGTGAAAAAAGAAGCTGTCGTCAGGTCAGCAGAGGAGCTTCCTGATGATCTACACGAGAAAGTCCAACCTGAGGAGAAGAATGAACTACTTTGCGCGACCCTGATATTTTGATAATTAGTTTTCTGTAGACAAAGATGTTTACGCATGTATGCATGTATGTATGCATGTATGGATGTGTGCATGCATGTATGCATGTATGTCTGCATAGACACATCAAATGGACATGTGCAGAGGTTTGCAGGGCGAATGGTTTACATTGTGGGACTTCCAGGCCGATACTTTGACGAACCCCAGGCTTCAGCGCGGTTTAGGGTTTAGGGAGCATATGAGCTATAGACTAAACTCCTTAAAGGGGACTATATAGGGGATTATATAAGGACTACTATAGGGGTTATTAAGGGGGATACTAGGAGTTTAGACTATGGACCATATGCCCTGTATTTTGACCCTATGGGCAAGGAACGTAAGCGCTGTAAGGGTAGCTCTAAGACTGGCTCAGACCTTCGGATAATTTGTGCAACTCCATGGTGGACCTAATCCCTTTATCATAAGCTACGGGCTACCTCAAATAGACTACGAAAAATCTGTTGGTAATCATTTAGGCCCCTACAGTACCTCCCACAGCAAGGAAACGCATGAATTTCCCATGACATGCAACTTGCCGATGTCCAACCTATCGCTGTCATCGGTGACAGGTACCCTTGTAATTGTTGTCTTGGTCTGCAGTTCTACCTTGTCTGGCTCTAAGCACATGCGTTCCCCTACCACCCTACCACCCTACCATACCACCCGCCTGAAAGTTACCCCTGGATCTACGTCATTTATTGAAAAATAGAGGGGAACCTAGGGTTGGCAGCAAGGGAGACCAATGGTCCGCTTTGAAGCCCTGGGGCAGGAGAATGTGCCACTCTTCAACATGCTGCCGGCAGCGCAGCTGCATCCATTGTTAGAGGGGGCTTTGTTCTTAACACCCCAAGGCCCAAGACAGCGGAGATGCCGACCATCCCCTTCAAGCAATGACGGTATCATAATTCTCAAGAGACAGGGGTTGGGGGTTTATAGGGGTCTAGCGCTTAGGGTGTTGACGTCTCCTGACCTAAGCTTAGGATGTCGATGTACCCAGGGGCTCTTATGTAGCTCTTTTTCTGGCTTGCTATGCTTTGCGATAACGGACTTTGACATATTCTGCCCAAAGCAAAACATAGGAGGTTCAGAGTAAGTTCAAGAAGTTCGGATACTGGGCAATGAAGGCATTGAGTTGGAAGAATGCAGTCCGAACGCTTTGCATACGGTATCCTGACAAAATTTAGGTGATCCATGTAAGCCTCTTTATACAATTCCTATCTGATGACACCGTCGAAGCCAACTCTTCCAACGTCAAGACACCATGTCCGTCAAGGCCTCAGCTTTCACCCTAGCTTCGAGTTTTGAAAGCTGCTGAGCATGTTGAATGTGAATCCCGAACGCCTAGGAAAGAGGCTAAGTACTAGCTACACGGGAGGCACAGCCGCTTCTTAGAGCACGAAACGCAAGAAGAATTGTCGGGTCAACCCTAAACCCTGAACACTCTGAAGCATCAATGTGTAAAAAAGCTACATCGAACAGAGTGACCACAAAGCTCAACACCTTATGTGTCTCAGTCTTGGCTGTCTAGACCTCCAGGAGAAGTTTCAGGATTGGTACTTCAAGCAGCCACCCGACTGGGACCTTCCTAGGGTTTCAAGGTGTCTTCGGAAAAGGGTCTAGGGAATGGAGTTTAGGAAATTTGCAGCTTTTCTGGGGGTGTGTGTATGAGTAATACACAGGATCCTAGGGCATATGGGGACCTGAAGTTTGACGAACTAAACACGGTATATCATTTAGTTATTTATTAGTTCATGTATTTATGTATTATTAGTACTGATATCATTCTTTTTGGTGTTATCAGACTACTGACCTTTGGAAGCCGCCTCCTTTGGGTTCCATGCTAGTTTTGGAGGGGTGCACTTCAGTTTGAGAAGAGTATAATGCACCACGAATAGTGCCTGAGCAGGCTTGATTGATCTCCAAAAATCCCAAATTTCCAATCGCACACAAGGGTCCAACAGAGGCGGGATAGCAAAAACGCGTACAACATAATCTTTGAAGCGCACGGACTCACTGAGGCCCCCACCACGAAAACGCTGAAGTTAGCATAAGGCTACAAACTACTGAGGGCCTGAATATTGCTAGAAATCCCTCCGGCTGCCAATGCCTCGTGTGTCTCCAAATCACGCTATGGGCGTAGGGGGCGAAGGATTTAGGGTGTAGGGAATGGAAAAAGACAAGGCAACTACTGTTCGGGATTTAGGGTTTGGGTTAGACTGGATCCGTACCTTGAGTACACATAAACCTGTCCAGGTAGTGATTAGGCTTAACTGGTGTCTCTGATAGGTTTTTGGGCGTAGATTTTAGGGTGACTTTTCGCTACGTATCAGCTTCCTAGGTTCGCAAAGGCATTAGAAAGATTTGCTTGATTCGTTTGCATCGTACGCACGGCATGTGGAAGTGGGCCGCTGCATCGAATGCCCTAGTTAACTCGAGTAGTAGTTGGTTTCGGGCATGTCTTCCGGAACACAGTAACTCCTCAATCTGAAACATTTGATGCCTAGAAATGCTACCCTGCCATGTGCCGGTAAACAGCCAGCGCCCGCCGGAGTAATCCAGGATTTTATGCAAAGGAGGAATCCGTGCATGCCCCGACTCCTGCTGTAGCATGCAGAAAGAAAGTGGATGCGTTGCTCAAGTGGCGCGGCATAATCAGTCGCCAGCAAAAGACTTTGCATGTCCTCTTCTTGCAAATTCACATTACCTATGCTCTGAAATCAGTAACTCAACCCAACAAACAACCTATATAAACCCAATTTTCATTTTATCATATAGGGCGTACGTAGCGTTTAGAGATGTTACTTCCAGGAACGTAATGTGGAGTCCAAGGCAAACCAGAAGAAAGGAAGATGACGTGAACATTGGCTTAAGTGCATTGTTTCTGGCTTCTTTTTGCACCGGAAGCCATTCAACTGGCTGGTGCTGGAACCTCAAACCCTAACCCCAAAACCAGAAACCCAAAACCCAACCAGAAACCCTAAACTCTAAACCCAAAACCCAACCAGAAACCCCAAACTCGAAACCCAAAACCCAACCAGAAACCCTAAACTCGAAACCCAAAACCCAAAACCCAACCAGAAACTCTAAACTCTAAACCCACACCTGCCTTCAGCCTTGACGTAAGGAAGAGCAATCTGAAGGAGCAACCTGGCGGAAATCATTCTTGATGCAGCCTGCTCCCTTAGCGTTGTGTAGGGCCCAGAGGGTCCATGTAGGTATATGGGATAGGGTTCAAGGTTTAGGGTTGGGGGTTGAGGGTTTAGGGTAGGTATATCCTATATACGTAAGACCCAAAGGGATTCCCATGCGCCCATATAAGCTACACGGAGCCTTTTGAGGGTGTATAAGGGATAACAGTTTAGGGAGGTAAGCGTTAGGGATTGGGGTTTACGGATCTTCCGAAAGGTTCCGTGTTATCAAGGACATATTTGCAGCCTTACGCCTAACCCTACACCCGCCACCCCGTATACCGCGACATTGCGGTGCAGCTTTCCCGCCGATGTGACCATGTGAGCAGGTCAGGGGTTAAAGTGTAGGATGGGGATGGGTGGGGCCAGTGGACGCGCAAATTCCTGGCTTTTCTGTATTCGCCTAAATAGGGCTAGCACAGGGATCCACTCAACAGCTGCCCCTTCACCACCAGTCATTCGGATGATAGCTACAATTCCAAGGATGAAACTTACAGGACGATGCTGTTAGTGATGAACCGGAAGTGAACCCTGACTGAGACCATATTCGCGGGTGCGAGGAAGATAAATCTTCACGGGTATTCTTGAGGGATGTCAAGCGCCCAACGTCGGCACTATTCGTAGACTTTGGGGCCCAAAGCGGGTATTTGGGCATAGACTTGTATCCCCTCGGATTCATTTAGGGGTCTGGGTTGGGCTCCCAACGTAGGGCGTGGGGATGATATACGCTGCTATACTGCTATATTCTCTATCCTCAGCAAGCCCCAAACCCCAACCAGCAGGCTTCATCAGTGTTTGATGCCCAAAGCCCACACCCAAGCCTCAATGCAGAAGCCTGTCATCCTCATATATCCACGCTACAATACCCCAAACCTTTGATTGGATCAAAACAGGGCCCTACATAACCCAAACTTGAGACCACAGCCGCTGGACCCTTTTATCCTAAGACGCTTGCAGGATCACGAATTCAGTAACTACCTAAGGTTGGTGTAATAACCCTACTTATAACAGGGGTACCATACAATTAGGGTAGCTGGCGGGATGGTAAGTAAGCTTACAGCCTAGTGCTGAATCCCTACTCTAAACGCCAAATCCTAAGCCTAAACCCTAAACCCTAAACCTCGAGCCATGCCTGCTTGAGTCCGATGCGTGTGTGTAAACCCTAAACCATGAGCCTTCAAGTTATTGAAAGACGCACTCAGTGTATGAAAAAAGTGTGTCCGTTCGAATGCCGTAGGCCAACCATACGGATGAAACCAGGGAAGCTCCCAAGGGATTGGGGTTTGGGATTTTAGGGTTAGGACTTTTGGGTTTAAATTTGGGGTTAACCCATAATCCCTAAACCTTACCGGCTTACCGGACTCAGGCAACTGAAGGAGACAAAAGTGTCGTACTACAAGAGTCCTCACCATTTGGTGCGAGGAAACATGGGCCAGTTTTTGAGCCTTGCCTCACCTTCTGGTTTAGCGTTCAGAGTTTGGGATGGGTAAAGAAGTGGGATATATTTGGATAGTGGACAAGCAAATGGAAACTAATAGATTGTATAGGGTTATATAGGGATAATGGAAAAAGAAAATGGAAACTACAGGGTGTTGGGTTTCCGGTTTCGAGAAAGGGCTTGTTCATGTTGAAGAAGAGTTCATTATAGTTCTGAATTGGGAGCTTTTCCTTTCGAGGGTTTGATGTTGGGAAAAGGTCAAGGTTAAGGACGTGTGCGGGCCAGTGCTTATAGGGCTATAGGGAAGCTTATGACGAAGAAGGCCGTCCGTCACCAAGCAAAAAGGGCCTCTGTGCTTCGGCTTCTTAGTCACAGACAGTTTCAGGAATATGCTTATTCTACCCAACCCCAACCCCCTCCCCCTCATAACAAACCCCCAACCCTCTTGATAATGTACCCTTAAATGATATTTATGATGGGGTGGAATCTGGAGATGGGGCTCGGGGTTCCGGCTCCGGTTTCCTGCTTTGTTCGCTATGGGTCACTTGAGCTCGAACTTGCGAGAGTCATGGTAATAAGAATAGTACTAAGTAATTCATAGAAGTATTGATTAAGAATAGCACGAGTGGTAGAAGTATTGATTGCAAGGCAGAAAGAAAGAGAGTGGCCCTGGCGTTTCAAGGCCAACATCTACCTTGACCATGAGGGTATTGGTCTAAATTCCCCATAATACGGGGTCCTATATTTGGGTTCCCATTATAATACGGGGCCCTATGTAAATTTCCCCCATTTTGGGAACAGTAATTTAGGGAAACTACCATGAAGAAGAGCCCGAGGAGCAACTGTTGAGCCCGCGGAAACCTTGTAAAATCAAAGCAGCTGCCATGAACCCCCTGGAAACAACTGCTGCACTGAGGAAGGCCCAAGAAGAAGCAGCTCGCACTGGGTAGGACATGACTGCAAAAAGTGTTCCCTCCTTTACGTGCTGCTTCCGCAGGTTTCTGTGAGGTGATTGGTTCATATTGCCTGTAATTACTCGGGCCCTTTCTTTGACAGAACAAGGGCCTGCGGGCGTGCAAGGAATGTCCCATAATCCAGTCGAAGCATAATGACGACATATCCTACATTTCGATCCAGAGCAGAGGGCGGATTTGGCGCAGCTAAGGTCAAGGGTTTCAGGCTGTATTCCAGGGTGAATCATCAGCGAGCCTCAATGTAGACATCAATATACTACAACCCTTATCATAGACACGGGCTCTAGGGCTCCGCAACGCATGAAAGAAGATCTTCATTTGGCCTCTTCGCCTTGAAGCTTCCGAAGGTAATGTATGGTTTGTAGGGTTTAGGATAGAATTTCGAAGAATTGCTCGTACCAATATAAGACGGCCTTAGATTCCTTGTAGAAGTATGGTATACATAGGATACCTCAAATAGACCTCCAACAAATATGGTATTTGCGTAATAATCATAAGGCCATAAGGGTTTCAAATTTCCATTTCCGCAACCCCCTAATATAGCAATGAAGTATGCCTCTGCAACAAGATAGAGTTCTTGTAAGCGGTTCCCTTTGCCTCCCTAAGCCCCAAGCCCCAAACCCTACACCCGAAGCCGGTAGGGACCATGGAGCCTTTAACAGAAGGGATGAGGTGCACTTTAGCCTGCTGCGAGCTAGCCTACTTAATTTAAATAAATGGAAATTACGATAATGGGTTATATAGGGTATATATTGGGATTATATTGGGGTATATTGGGATAATGGAAAAGAAAATGGAAACTACTATTTTAATGCAGCTAAATGATTCAGAGGCATGATCAAGAGGGGTTATTGGGGAATATATGGGCGTACAGTGAGACTTGCTGTACGTGAAGCTTAAACCCTGAACCCTAAGCCCTTGCGCATGTTCAGGCTTCAGGTTCTTGGGGAAGTAACTGGTAGCTGGGGCCGTGGTTTGATCATTTGCCACTATTCTGGCCTTGCCACGATCTCGTCCCAGTGTTCATACACACCAACCCTGAGCCCTACACCCTCAACCACCCTCAAAGACTGAACCCTAAACCCTACTTCTAACTAGGTTTAGACCTGCTCTGTGGATAGCAAACTTTCACCGCCTTATGCACCTCCTGCAAGGTAGTTTTGAATATGTTGGAGACATGAGTGGTGCAAGATTTGCTCAATTCATGAGACAAACCGTGGATTCCTACCTGTATGGGCCCCAGTATGGGCTGCAAGCATTTCAGGATACGTTTGCAGGGCTCCAGTTCCAAGATACCTGCAGGAGCAAGCTCGAGGGACTTGTAGTGGTACACGCGAAGGCAGGGCCCTCTTAACAGCCTCTGCGGGACTGCGAAGCATCCTCATTACAAGGATGACCAGAAGCACCTAACAAGTACCTGCATTCTTTGCAAGAAATGCTGGGCAGCTACCCGTCACGAGAGCTTTGCATAGATCTGGGCAGACAGCAGAAGGGAGTTGTTCCATGGGAGCTGCTCCACTGTACAGCTCTTTAGGCCTAGTGTTGGGAGGTAGCTCCACGCCCAGGAGACTCTTTAATAGTAATATCAGTAAGAACAGCAATAATTGTAATAGTAGTAAGAATAACAGCAGCGGTAAACATAGTCGTACTACTAATACTAGAGACCCAGGGCTGAGGTTTTGGCCCTGGGTGTAGGGCTTAGGGCTCAGTAGGGATTATGTAAGCACTTGAAGTCTTCCTGCGAAATATCATCCAGGGCAGATTGTGCAAAGGTCGCACCCAAGAAGCCCTGACCCTAAACCTGGAACCCTAAACCCTGACAGGGTTTAGGGTCTAGAGTTTAGGGTTCAGGGCTTGACATTGAACACGTTCTTGGGAATCCATCGCGTATGGTACCTTCAGATTCAGAATTTCAAGGAACAGTGTGGTATGAAATGCAGCCACGGTGTGCAAGTTTCCTTTAATTTTGGGTTTTAGGGTTACAGTCTAAATAAACTCCGTAAAGGGTGTTATATAAGGGATCAGGGTTTAGGGTTTAGGGTTGTTGAATCTGCTGCTGCTGCCTTTGCTGGGGTGCTGCTAGTTTCAGATGCACATTCTACGGCAACAGTTTCATTTCACACTTTATTCCAATGGCAGGGGGATTCATGGGAATTCTAAATTCAGACCAGAACACAATCCGCGGGCGGAGAGCCTCAGCAGTAAACCCCCAAACATACAGTAGCCTGAAACCTTGGAAGCCCCAAACCCCAACCGTATAGCAGCTTGCATTTCTTTTCCATTCCCCTCAGGCTCCAAATAGCACGATGTAGCTCATATTTGTAGACTTTTGGGGCCCAATGTAGGTATTACTTAAAGAAAGGGAGCCCTGGGGTCCTTGCATTTTCTACTAACAACCAGCAAATACCCGCCAGTAACTGCCGCGAGCCTCTACACGTAGTATACTCATGGTATGTGAGCCATCGTCTAAACTCCTTAAAGGAGGTTATATATGAGGATTATATATGGGACCATCACAAAGGTTATTAAGGGGGATGCTATACTTATTGAGCCCTAGATTGCTTGGGGCTTGGCATCTAGGGTATTGATACCGCTCCCATTCAGTAGGATAAGTGTAATGTGCCGATTGCAAACCCTTAAACTCATAGAAGAGGGGCTATGGGGCCTGCATTTTTTAACATCAAGATTTCCTGGTTTTTAGCATGCTTAGCTGCATTAGATCATGCATTGCGTATTGTGTTGATGTGTATGCATTGCGTATAGCTACTTATTTCTTAAGGATTATACAAATTGTACGTCGGATTTCTCACAAACACGTCTTCTGCTTTTGTAGTTTGTGATGAATTCCGGGCACAACACTAGGCCGCATGTGGCAGTAGCTCCGACTTTCAAGAACAATTTCCCAAGATGCCCGGACGAGGCCCTGCCAAAAATGCATGCAAGGATGAGAAGCTCAACGGAGCTCAGGGGGAGTGGGTCATTGTTGAACATGCGAAAGCCTAAGAAGGCACATGAATTCGAATTGTTAGTGGTTTCCCACACAGAAAGGAACCACGATCAAGCTGACACAGACAGACATGAGAAACAGCCGATGTACCCTTCTTTGGTCCAGGCCGAAAGTTTTAAGCTAGTTGGAGCCCCCTTGGCCTCTGCAGCTTTTCATGACAGGTCGTACAGAGTGACTGCACTTGACTTCTGTAGCCTTTGTCATGGAGCTGTCCACAATCCTGGAGTCACGGTAACTACTTCGAAACATATTGTGGAGTTGCCACAGCTGTGATTGTTGGAGATGATTGTTTGAGACGCAGAGAAGAGAGGTGCCTCAGTGCTTTGTTATATCATTGTCGGCAGTAGTGCCAAGCAAGGAATGGATAGAATGCCAAAGGCTACCCAATTTGCTTGCACAATCCGGGCGAAGCTGGAGAAGTTCTTGCATGATCAGGAAAAGAACCCAAGGCTACAACATCCCAGACGTAGAGCTTTACGTTCTTACCAACATGGTGCTAGGTTCAGACTCCTGGTGTGATTACAGCATACGGGGCCTCAAATTAAACTTCAAAATGGCATCAGCACATGATTTAGGCCTACAATATGCGATGGGCCCAGTCACCTGCATGTAGCCTTCCTCAACTACAACAAATCTTACATGTAGTTCTAAACCCTAAACTAGTTCCCAACATCTCCGTTTGCCAAGACATTTCGCCCTTGCGGGGCAGATCTGCACTCCCGCCATGTCATGAGCAAGCAGTCTCTGAAAGCACAGGGGCAGTGAGTGCTTTGGTGCCAAGTAAAGCTGCGGGATGCGGGCTTTGGATTTAGGGTTTAGG
>CAJNIZ010047193.1:238903-278550 GCA_905231905.1 Symbiodinium pilosum | reverse complement strand
CTGTATATGGCAGACTGACAGATTTATCGCGAGCATATGATTAATTTCATTCAAAAGTGTAGAATTCATCGCTATTTACAGTGTTTTCGGCTGATACAATATGCTCACGGAGACGGCATATGAAGCATTCATGAAGCTAAAACAGGTTAGGCGTAGATCTTGGGGGGGGGGCTACCATATAAATATATTTTGGGAAACACCAAAACCTAGATCCGCTCTACGCCCTAAATTGTGACCGCTGTGGTTGGTATGAGCATTTCTGAAGGGATGAGATTCCTTTGCTTGAATCCTCATACGTACCCCTGTAAGGAAGACTTTTGCTGCTGGAGCAGCTGCCGGTCATACTGTTGAAAAGTCTATATCAAAACGAGAACACATACTATAGTCCCCCTGAAGCAGATAGAATATCGCTTTGGGAATATTAGAATAAGATCCCCATCCACCCCGTATTCTCTCTGCTTAAGGGGGACTATATACTACCAGAACTCCCGGGCTTGGGATTTGTGATGTACGGTCCTGCTGGATTTTGTCCATCAGCAGTATGAGCTTGATTTGCCGCCATGGGTGCACAACCTGTCCTCCCATCAATGTGCCCCAATGACATCGGACTTTTTGCCAGAATTCCTCGTACATTTTATTTTGCTCGTACAGAAGGCTGAATATGACTTCCTGCAGCTCCCTTGTATTATTCATGTATCCCTAGGCTATTATTTGGAAACAATGAAGGAGTTCTTTCAAAATGCCTGGCTCCTCATGATGGAGTATTTCGCAAGAAGGGACTCCCCATTCTTAGCCCATTTGCCTGGGCCCATTGCCCATTGCCTTTGAGAAAGACTAGCAGGCATTCTGGATGTGCAGAAGATGGTGCAGGAGGCGGAAAGCTATTCGCTGCTGCTCGTTCTTTTTTTGTGTTGCTTGCTGCTTGCCTTTCTGTCTACATTGCTTTAGCAACTTTGCACCCTGAAGCGCAAAGACCACAATCTTGAACCTCAATCCCCGTACATAGCCTCTATTCTGCAATGTCTAACGCAGAAGCTTGATATTTCGGCTTCAACTGTTTTGTCTGATGCACAAGAAAAGCCTTCAACCCTGAGCCGTGCAATTCCCATGACCAAGGTTCTGGCTTCAGCCTGAGGGCGGCAGCAAGGTGGCCAAAGCAGAGGCTCCTCAAATTGCTTTCGGCAATGTAGTGAGATTCGGGGTTCAACTGTTCAGGGTGTAGATGTCGGGTTCTGAAAAGTAGCAGGCTTTGGCCTGAGGACTTGAAGCTTCAAGGCCCAGATGTTCGTGGCAGGGCAGCTTAGAGTCCACATGCAAGATGTATTGGGAGTTTGCGGTTCAGGCGGGTGGGATCCCCTAGCTACAGTTTTTCTGGGACCCGAAGAGAGGGCACGTGATTTGAGAAACCCTCCCCGTGCCGGAATATGGCCCCCCAGAACATCAGGCAAGTAAGAATACTAAGCAATGGCTCTTCCTGAATGTCTTCGCTGTAGTCATGTGACATTAGATGTAGTGGGCATAGCTTGCCAGCAACCAATTGCCATGGTGCAGCTGCTCATGAGGTCCCCTACTAGACAGACATGAAGCTTTCCATGGTCGAAGTCCTTCAAATTGATCCCAATCCTGCATGTGCTACTTTGGAGTTTCATGTTGTCGCAATTGCCTGGAGTGTGGTATAATTTGAATCTTAGGGCAGGAAGGGGTGCCTTGGATTGAGGAAGCCTTGAGCCAGTTTGGACCCAGAACAGTGCAATTCCGAGTAATGTATACCGAGTATGTGATGTGGTGCAAGGGAACTGCCAGCGTACTGGGAAGTCCTCAAGTTGCAACTTGAATCGATGACAGGATGCCGGGACGGGCCCTGCACTGCACTCCCCAAAACTACCGTGGAACCTAAACAAGGGTTCTTTGTAGGCTACTGTCCTTTTAAAGGAGGCCTGTGCGTGTAGTTTGGGGGAGAGTAAGCCTTTAGAAGATCTGTTCGCGGCCCATCGGTTCAGCTCAAAGTGCATGTCTAGCCTCTTGCAGGTAAGTGAAGCTTTGCTATCAACTGTTGGGATCCTTGAAGTATGTTCCAAGGTCACGGTCCCCGCCCAGAGCACTGTTCAAGTTGCAGTGCAGAAGCTGGGCAGGTGATTTTGGTGCCCTAAAACTTGATGTTAAGGGTGTTCAGCGCGAAAGACTTGCTTGGGTGGTTCATTGCGGAAATACCCGCAAACGTATTTTTCAGAAGCAGAGTCATCTTCTCGTCACGCATATTTGCTCCTGAGCCGCCTGGAGTCTAACATCGTGTTGGAAGCGGGAACGGTCGAACCTTGCCGCATTTACTTCGTGAAGCGCGTTCCTCTGGCTGGCGCCCGTTTGGATGGCCTGTGGTCGCGCTCGTCGTGAGTCTCTTCGCTTTAGGAAGCTCCCCCTCCACGGCCACATAATCCTCTGCTGCAGAGCTTTGACACTAGACACGACTTTGAGGGACCCTGAATGTGTTGCATCGTCTCACGAACCTTACAAAAATCTCAGTGCAAGCCTTGATAAGTAAGTCTAAGTAAGTTCCCTGCTGCCTTACTAACCCCATGGCCTGATCAATCAAGTTAGCCCTAAACCCTAAATCTACATATCTCCACCCACTTTGTAGGTACGCAAGGATACCCCTTATACTTCTTTTTAAATCTGAGGGCTCCTCAAAGTAGACCTTTGACCCCATGGCAACCGAGCCCAGGATTGGTGCACCAAGCGTGCAAAGTGGGGTGCGCGAGGCCGCCCAAACACGTCAAACCTTAAAGGTTTTTGGGTTTGGGGCTTGAGGCATCAGGACAAGGACCCCGCGACCAGCTACGGTATGCTATGCAATCAAAGTTTTGAAGCCAGGTGACAGAAGTTTTGCTTTTAGAGCTGATATTGTCTGCGAAATTGAGATTAGCAGAAAAATCATGACAACCGGCCAGATTCAAAAGTCAACGCAATTCCTGAATTGCATCCTACACGTTGCAAAGTTGGCACACTTCCTGCATGCAATTGCGTAGCAGTTGATTCCACAGAAACGTTGGAATCAAGGGTGTGGGGATTTGGAGGCCCGCATAAACAGATTAGCCGGATAAGCCGCTCCATTACCGCAACTCCGCTACTCTTATTGTTTTTTTTAATGGCTGTTGCCGTTTTTTTGGCTGTTATTCCCAGTTTCCACCACAGTAATAACATTTTTGTTAATGCTGTAAAACGAGTATCATTAGTTTCATTATACGACTACTATTACTATGTGCTATGACTATTTGACAGCTCTTGCTACTGCTCCTGCTCCTGCCCCTACTAACACCTACTGCTCCCGGTAGAAAGCTTCATAGCCTACGTACAAGGTAAAGCACATAGAAGTGCTATGAGTCCGTCACAGGCGAAGATAAACGTCACCTGGTCAAATGGATCGCAGCTGATACCTGCTGCTCGCTAGCAGTTCGAGTAGAGGATTATCTGAGCCCGTGTTACATGGGGAGTTTGAAGTTCTCCGCATAGAGTACGATTATGTGTTCTTTTTGGTTATGGTACTTTAGCGAGAGGATACTGATGATCTGGCTCAACCACGCACTTTTCCTAGTTATTTCCTGCTTGGGGCCTAGTCCTGCCCAAGGGCGTCTGGGAGATTGTTCAAACTGGTCAGGCTTCCATGTAGGGAGCCCCACAACCCCTCAATCCCCATACATCATATATCCCAAGATAAATCCTTCGGCAGGCCACACGCCTGTTCCTCGTAAAGGATTTTGCCTTAACAGTCCTTGTCCTAGTTGGTGGAAATTTGTGGAGAGTGTTTGCTGTCCCTTGCGGAAAGAGTTGCATGTGAAGTCTCTATGGTGTCCAGACTTGTGACATACACCAAGCCTTATTCCAAGTTAGGCCCTTGCAATGGGCTTCAGCTTTCGGACCTGGTATGTCCGCAGAGTTCAGTGTGAGTAGGATTGTCATACCATGATCTACAAGCTGAGCTATCTATATAGGTGTTTATAGGGACATACGGTAATACATAAGGCATACGGTAGTACTGAAGGTATAGCCTTAATGATGCTCAGTGTGTATTATCCCCAAACTGAGTTAGCATGTAAGCTGAGAAGGAGCCCTGTACTAGTACAGATTACTATCATTTGAGAGGGGCTGGTGTGGGGTTCCATGTTGCAGGAAGCTACAGTGCTACAGCCTTTCAAACCTGGACGCTGCCCCCCACTCAAAGCTACCAGCGCAAAGTCCAAATTCAACATGAGTGGCTTATGAGGGCCCATCTTATACCACAGTGGAGGAACTAGGGGCTGCCCTACCCAAGATCACTAAGATATTCTTACGTTGAGACTAGCCAATGTGAGCCTTGACGCCTTAGTCTGCTGCAGGTGATCTTCACCGACCCCAAGACCCCTAAGCCTTTCCTTATTCCCTATAGCCGGACACTGGGACTGGGGAGTGGCTTTTTCTGTAGGACGCATCGCTGATGCCCCAAGCTGATTCAGCGGATTTTTTGACCTTGCTTTCTGCCTCAGCAATGTCCACCTTGGAACCCTCAAGCTTAATCCCTAATCCCTACATCATGCACCTTAAGCCCCCAGACCTCAAAGCATAAACCTTCATCCGCAAAACCGAAACAATAAACATTCATTGTAAAACCTCAAACCGTACACCCTAATCCTGTACCTTTTTTTGTTGACCTCTAAATCCTGAATCCTAAGTCCTGCACAGTCCCCTAACCCGTGAACAGAAGCCCGACACCTGAATCCCTCTCAAGCTTTGAAGGTCACCTACACCGTGCAGGGGCACGTAGACCCTCAGCTGAGTTCACCTGCTATAGAGATCCAGGCCATGTGCTTGCAGCCCACGTCACTTTGGTTTGAGGTTAGGTTTTAGTGTTCATGCAGGGTTCAGGGCAGATGTAGGACACTGGGGATGTGTGTGTAAAGTTTTGGGGGCCTCCGGGTCATGCGAGGTGTGTAGGGTCATGAAGGGTTTAGGTTTGGGGGTTGCACAAGAACACGTGTTGGCCACCATTTGTGATTGTTGTCGGGGCTTGGAAATGGGGCCAGATAAGCCGCGTGACAACAGAGATGAACATGGAACTTCCACCAAGGCGCTTCATCTTACGCGGGACTTCTCACGTGCTGATCCTTCAACGACCAAACACTCTTGAATCGCTGGTGTTGGACATCGCCATAATGTAACACTAAGGATGGCACAGAACTGCTTGTAGAAGGGTGAACTTGGTGACACACATCCTTTGGCTTGGCATTGTAGGAATGACTTAAAGCGTTCAGCGTCACAGTGGCTGGAGCATGTTGTCAGCTGCTTTTTCCTAGTGGTCTGGCAGCTTGATCATATGCGAAGTGCGTGCGAAGTCAAGATAGATCCCAAATCCAAGAGTTTAAAGCCCGAAAGCCTTGCCTCGTTTTGGTAGGGTAATTTGCAGCAAGCCCAGGACAGGCAGGGTATGGTTAAGGCACTCATTTGTACAAAGCGCAGCAGTCATCCCTCATCTTTGGCCAGGCAATTGCCAACCTTACTGCTTCAGCGTCCATCACGATTTCAAACGCAGGCGGGCTCTTTCTCAAATGTACCACGTCATCCCCTCAATTTTCTAGAAAACATCCCCAGATAAGCTTATGTAACTTCCCTAATTCGTTTATGGTTTTCCCATATCGCCATGCAACAGCTACGTAATCCCTCTCGCCTGTTTCGTATCAGTCCAGGCTCATGCTAATTTCGGGTTGCTGTGCGAGGTTCTAGTCCTGGGTTGGTACAGAATTCGCTTCAGGATTATAAGAACCGATTTGTTATAGTAGTCATAGCAGGCCACGGTGATAGCAAGCATAGCGCATCAGCAGCACTGCAGACGGATATTAAGGCGGATCGTTCGTGATTGAGCTTGCTGAAGTCGTCGCGTGGTACCTATCCTCATCTCCCGAATCAGTAGATCGGATTCCCAAAGCCTTTCTGGCTGTAAGCTGCCTGTCCTCCCATCATCATTCAAACGATTCATTCTGTTGCCGAACTCTTGTGCTTGCTGGTATTTCTATTCCGGCAATGCGGCTTTCGAGGCTTTGGAATATTGCGCCGCAGGCTAGCGAGTTTTTCCTAGAATTACCGTGCTAGCAGGAGCTAAAAGGGCCTGTACAGGTCTGAAGGAAGATCTTGGCAGTCAGGGGAGCTTGGTAATTAACCATGACCCTTGAAACAAGAGCTCTATAACAGTTATATCAGGTGATAGAGACAAGTTCCATGGAACCTACGCCTTCAACCTTCTTGGACCATACAAAGCCCAATTCAAACCAGAAGGCCGGCCTTGGGAAACCCTAAACCTTCCTCAAGACTGCTGGGCTGCTGTTAAGAAACTTGGAGTAACTTACCTTCGGTAGTACGTAATAGGGTTTCCTTAGTATAGAAACTTCATTAAAGTTTCTTAACAGCATCCCAGACTCCTCCCAGGCAATGGCACTGGCCGGGTGCGTTTGGAGCCGCTGATGCCGCTTGACAGAGTCGGACTCCCTCAACCAAACTAGCATGGAACCTCGTTTGAGGAAGATTTATGGGGAGTTGCATGGGGAGTATATGGGGATATGTAGGGATGTATAGTGTTCAGGGTTTCACCTTCTTTCAGGCTGGCATGGAAACCTATGCAAGGCATGCTCAAAGCACAAGCAGCTAGCTAGCATCCATCATTTCAGAACCCAATACCCTCAGCGATTGTATCAGTATTCCACTTCTGAAATGCTGCGCCAAAGCGACCCATCAGGTCAGCGTTGTCTCCGGGTACAGCGGCTCCACGGTAGATGAAAGCTCCATAGGCCCCTTGCAAACTCCCAGTCTGGTGTTCCACAAATTTGCTGGATAAGGACCCAAAAAGGACCCGGAATTTAAACCACCCCCACGTGAGGTCGCCATTCTTCAGCTCCACCGCAGACCTTGTCCTGGACGCGAACACCACTGCTACGATCCAGATCGAATGCCGGCCATCGACTACAGGCACCTGAGGTGATCGTTTAGTGGTTGGTGGTTTTAGAATGAAGGAATGTAAGCAATATGGGAAACATTGTGCTATTGAGCGATTAGGCGCACGGACTTTTCGGTTCTTCCATTCCCTGGTGAGCACTAGGAAGTGAGTGCTGGATGTAGAAGCTTATGTGACTGGATTTCGTACTGCGGGACCGGCAAAGCTTGAAAACTGCTACATTGCTTTTCCTGTGGGAGAGCTTTGACCTTCTTGGGCCGTTTAAACACCAATACAAGCCAAAAGGACCGCCTTGAAAATGCCGACGTCTGAGAACCGCAGCCTAAGCGCAACACCTTCCACTCAACCGTGCACGATAGATTTAAACTTGGGCTCAGATGCCTTAGGTATAACAATTGGGTTCAGGGCGTTTGCGTCCTGTATCCCAGCAAGTTGCGGTCCAGCCTGGGTGGAAGAGGGCGTCTGCGCATGCTTCAGGAAGAGTAAGACTGGGCTGCCTTTAGCAACTTCCCAAAACAGACTCATCATTCTGACAAGATGACACGTGAGGCTGAGAATCATGGAAAAGAAAGGGGGAAATGAAACGGAACCGGGATTACCGAGGAGCTTATGCGCATCAGGGTTTAGGTTTGGATGCTCCGCTCACCCTGTAACCCCTGTGGTAGTTCATAGCCCGAGTACAGGTCCTACGATTCACGTCATAGGGTGCTGCGCCATCCAGGTGATGGCTTTGGCTCAAGCGTTTTGAGTATCGCGCTAATAGTTGTGTTTGGCTCCTTACCAGTATCATCACAAGAACCATGTCATTATTTCATGCTTGGATCTGAATTCCGAAGAGTCGGTGCCCAAATAGCCGTTGGCAGGCATGATTGTATTGAGTTGGAGTGTGCGGCACTCGATACTTAGTTGCAAGGTTTTGCTGAGGATTATTTGTGATGCATTTTTTCTCAACGCTTCGGTTTGCAGTTCGTCTGCCCCATTGCGTGCTTTCTTTAATGTCTCCCTACCTTGCCGATGCATCTATGGAGGTAACCTGTGGCACACTTGACAACTTAAAGCCTTAAACCCCAAGACAATGCTCAATTCATGTCGATGTCTGGAAGTTGGTAAGGCCAGTTTTCATCCACCGCCGTCTTTCGCACGTGACTTGGCTGGCAGACAGTTCGAGGAGCCCCGCAAAAATTGCCCACATCATCCACACATGCTGAATGCGGCAAGTTCCACACAGGATATTCGTTTAAGGGCTCCTTCATTTTGGAGGCTACAGACTTCTGTGAGTGGATCGAAGCTAGCACCGCCTTCTGCCCCTCAGCGCCCTAATTGCTATGGTCTGCGGTTGCCCAGAAACCTGAACAGTCAAACCTGTTGTACCTGTGGTAGAATGTACCCCAAACGCCCATACCCTACGCTTCTTAATTAGGCTTTACATTGCTGGGGCTGGTGCGAGGTTTCTGTCATGAGCACTGCAAGACGCCCAGGAATGCTGAGTTGGATGAATTCAGCTCTACGTGGCCGAACGCCACAGACCTCGGTTCTGACGCTTGCCTAAAGGGCTCGAGGTTAGGGGCTTCAATGATTAGAATTTTGGGTAATGACACGCGTTACCGCAGGAATGGAAAGAGATTGTGAGAGTCTTTCTGCAAACTTGCTTTTTTGAGGGCAAAGTCAAAGTGAGAAGCATACTTGCTGCAATGAAGAATCAAATGAACAAGACAATGGAAATCAAATGGAAGCTGTTGCCGCAGATGGGTTCTAGGGATGTAGATGCTTGATGGATTACCAATATTATCCCCTCATACTCGTTATATCCCATACTCCGATAGCAATCGTAAAGGCCCCTACGTTAGTACAGGGGCGTGGGATTCCAGATTCCATGTTCCATTTTAATCATACGGGTAGCATGGGTACTATTAGCATTAGTAGTATTGGCAGTATAATCAGTATGATTAGCAGCATCAGGATTGTTAAGTAGTACTATTAGTGCTATTAATGATATTAATAGTATCATTGGCAGTTTTAGTGTGAGTTCCAGTGTCAGTTATTACAGGAAAGGTACTAGCAGTAGTAGACTTATCCTCATTTTTGACACTCATGCAATCCATGTACTGGTGGAACTCGTTCAGCCAGGTCTTTCCGGCAGCTTGCATCTTTGGTTAACGCCAAGCAGGGTAGCTCACCCTGTACCTCTACCCGTCAAGTAGGTAATTTATTGGGGTACTAGAGCCCACCGAAAGGTTAAACTTCGAAAGATACTGGTTCTTGGACACCTGGCAAACCTTAAGCCTTCTAAGCACACCGGTGGCATTGAGGTAATGGGCACGTACGCTAAGAAGGCCTGCCAGGAAGCAATGCCCACAAAGGTGCTGACCCTGGCGATTAACTGCACGAGCAACTTGGCATGCTTGCGATTCTTTGTTCTAGATGCTTGAACCCTAAACCCATGAACATCACTCACATAAACCTAAGCAGTCCTAACTAATCCCTAAGCCTCTAAGACAAGGCTTGACCTCTGAAGCTGAATCCTGGAGACAGCGGAGGTACCTCCCCGCCCCTTCTGGTCGTGGAGAATTTCACCGGAGCTGCAGAGGAGACTTGGATTTCTTACCTTGCAATACTTGTTAAAAGGCTTTGCAGGAAACACTGTAGTCCCCTAAGATTCTTTAAGTACAACTCTGGGCTTGCAACCTTGAATCCCTTGACTTGGGATCATAAGACGAGATGAAGCCGGCCAAGCAAAGGCATTCAATACTGATTGAGATGCTAATAGTGATTGTTCAAGTCCTCCACGCGCAACGTGAGGCCGTACAGTCAACTGTTTGGAGCTATTAACTACTTAGCAATTGTAATTGTGCACACGCATTGTCATACCCGAAGGAACGTACAGACCTGTATACGTCCTACATCACTTCGACCTTTCATGCAGCAAGGTCGTTTCCTCGACGCCTGGTCGGTTGCACTTCGAGCCCTGCATTTCCGCGATTTGGGACCGGGGTGCACGAGTATCGATATGGGAGTTTCTCAACATAAACTTTATATTACCCGCGGTGCCAAGCAACCTTCACGTTATCCCGGTAGCCTTCAGGATCCGCAAAGGCCCTTCATTGTGAGAAGCACTGTTTGAGCTTGGGGTCACATAGGCTTCATCCCCTGTCAGCGCCTTCACACATTGTGGTCCCATTTCTGGGATAGGCATTGGTGTGGCCCTTAGCAAGTTTTAGGGAGTAGGGTTTGGGGTTACGCATCCAACAGCCAGATCCCAAGTTTCGGCACATGCGCACGAGGGGAGTGTTCATGTTCATGCGGATATGTGGCTGTGGTCGAATATTAGCCACAGATGCACGCAAGTGTTTCTCCGTGCCTGTGCGTATCTCCAGCGAAAACTACGATTGCCCCAAACTCTTATCATCCATATTCTTGGGGTAGCCAAAACGGCGCCCCTGATGACCTGATGGTGCTTTAAGCATCCATGTCTACTTGGGCGGTTTGCAAACACAAGCTAGGTCTCCAAGCATTGTAAAAAAACCTAAGAAAGTCCTACATGGAACGTGTGCCTGCTACTATGTGCTGTAAGAAATCCCCATGAGCAGCTCGGTGTAGATGGTTGATGCCAAGCCAGAGTTAAGGCGCGAAAGTACCACAATTCTGTGGGCAGACAACACTGATAAAGTGAGTTTTGGCCAGGGACTCCTCATGCGTATTTTGGAGATGTAGACGTGCAGTGGATCTCAAAAACGATGAACCCAAAGCCTACACCCCGAATTTTACGAAGCCCTGAGCCCTAGAAAGAGCCGGTGCCCTTCATCCAAAGCCGCGGGCCTTAAACCCTGAACCTTACACCATTCTGCCAGAGGAGCCCTATGTCCCTGGAGATGCTGTTGAGGCAAACTTAGCTCTTTGGCCTACAGTCCAACAAGGTGCAGGTACCAACATGGGGAGTTGTTGAATCCCTATAATTTTCCTCATCCTTACTATGTAGGGCAGTCCAACATAGGCATAGGAAACTGGTTGGCTTCCGCACCTCAACCCTCTTTGCTGGCTGATGTGCCCCAGTAGCTTGAGCACCCCGGCTCTGGTTGTGATTACATGTTTTATTTTCTCTTTTGCCGCTTCATTCTCAATCTTAAGCACATATTAGTTTTCTTTAGCATTGCTATTCTTATTCTGCAGTCTTAAATGCGCTTCTTCTTGTTGTCATGATTATTCACAATGCCTTCCTAAATGCCTTGCCTGAATATTTGCGCCTCCAAGCCCTCGCGTTCATGCCCCGATAGGAACCCAAGCACGGCCCAAGGTTCTTCCAGCCAGTGGCAACAGCGCCTCTCCTGCTAAGTGCAGGGAGTTTTCGCAGTTTGGGGAGTGCCCAAAAGCACATGGTTCCGATTTGAGTTATTTATTTCTCAACAATTGACGCATTAGTTAGCGTTTGCATGTGGGCAGAATCCAGTTGCCGCACTTGTTGACCATCCCACCTATTCAAATGGCTTAGCAACAGGGGTTGTCGCAGAGTAGAAAGCAGGCATGTGTAGCCAGTTATCAAATCTGGGCCCAGGCTGCGGGGTAAACATGGACGATCATGTGATATAGTTGCCAAAGTACCTAGAGAGTTTGGGGACATACAGTATTGTAGCATTTTGTAATCGCATACGGATGTTAATTGAACAGTATTCGTAGTTGTCCCACATGGAGGTTTCCATGGGGAGCCCCGTATTAGAGCATGGATCCGAAAAACGGACCCATTGTGTTTCTCCGTGCCTGTGCGTATCTCCAGCGAAAACTACGATTGCCCCAAACTCTTATCATCCATATTCTTGGGGTAGCCAAAACGGCGCCCCTGATGACCTGATGGTGCTTTAAGCATCCATGTCTACTTGGGCGGTTTGCAAACACAAGCTAGGTCTCCAAGCATTGTAAAAAAACCTAAGAAAGTCCTACATGGAACGTGTGCCTGCTACTATGTGCTGTAAGAAATCCCCATGAGCAGCTCGGTGTAGATGGTTGATGCCAAGCCAGAGTTAAGGCGCGAAATGTTTCCGAAATCGCCACAATTTACAAGTCCTTTTGCTCTACTGCCTCTGTCAAGCACTCCATGCTCCACCTGTCCTCCGCAGTAACAGCCCTAAGCACCGTGCAGTTGCTGGATGCTTTTTGTATTTCGCCATGAAGGCCGTTCAACTATGAAAGCCCATAGACTCTATAGACCCTCCGACGGTGTTTCAGGGAGCGGGACAACCAGGTCCAGTTATCCCAAGTCCAGATGTAAGTCAACGATGGCGAATGCCCGTATCCGGACGGCAGTGACGCCTTTTTTGTTTCCCGGTCCCTCGCGCAATTTGGTCACCCCAGCACCTGTGCTGCATCAGCCTCAGGTGAGGGCTGCAATGCGCACAGTGCATCTTCAGCAGCTCGACAGGTTTGGAGACAGGCTGACAACATAAGGCCTAGCGGCATCAGTTGTTATCGGAGGGAAGTAGGCTAGCTTAGTTCATGTGCCCGTTCTCGGAATGATAGCTGGATATCAGTTTGCTTTGTGCTTGAAGCGGGTGGCACATCACCAGGCTGGATATTTGTCCTCTCAGAACCTCACATGTCGCTTCTGCAGCGTCTTCACTCTTGTCATCTCTTGTCCAATGCTATTTGCAGCCGTATCGATGACTCTGCTTACCTGTAGTAGAAAATGTGGAATAGGTCCCTTTAGTGGGTTGCAAAGGATCCCTAGTGGTCCTTAACACCTTTTAAGCGTTCATGTCAAGTTTTTCGACTCAGGGACACATGCTACAGTTCTGAAATGTTCTAGCCCTAAGGACCGCAGAAGATGAACCGATAACTTTCTGCGCCAAATTCCTTCATCGAAACCCTAGGCTCTAAGCATTCAAGTCGGAGTCAATTCAGGCAGCCAGAACCTGGTCCAGTACATGGCGCCTCATATTAGGAGACGATATGGGACCTTAGGGAGGTCTTAAGCAGTCCTTACTCATGGGTCGCCCTTACGGATGCCTTGAATCTAGATATGTGAGCACTAGCGCACATTCCGACATCCCAAGGGTCGATCAAGAGTCCCTGAACCCAAAAGCCCTGGCGCCAGAAAAGTTAGTGAACCCCGGAACCCTTGTACTGTTTGAACCAAATCTCCAAACCCTTACAGGCCTAAACCGTCCTGGAGCCAGGTCAATGGATCCATTCTTCTAGTATCCCGTGGCAGCTGCTACTTCAGCGACAAAGCGCAGCAGGTGTTGCGGATGAAAAGTTGGGGGCTCCTCCTTGCTTGGAGGTTCATAGGGCTATAGAAGCTACCCTAGCGCCGGTTTAAAAGGGTTGTAGGGAAAGGGTTTTAGGGCTTAAGGCTAAAGATTAAGTGCAACGCATAAGAAGGCTTTACGGCCCTAACTAACCTATAGAAACCCTACTTATCTGATCACCGTATCCAAATAGGGGTGTTCTGTTGAGAAACTCCCGTTCGACCCATGTGAGAAAATAACGTAGACCCCGCAGGAACGGATTGGGTGTCTCCAAGCCCCCTAGTTGGTTTTCCGAGCGCAGCCAGCATCCTGCGCTTCAAAAAGGCTATGATGCCCAAGGCCCCATCGGATCATTGGCCCTTAGCCCGTGCTTCCGAATCCGTTTTCGCACAAAAAAGTGCATGATTTCTCCAAAAATACATCTCTTGTGATATGCGTGCAGCGGAAACAAGGCTGTGCTCTTCTTTTGTTTCTGTGGGCTCCCATGCAAGACTTGTAGGTTTCTGGGCCTCGATAGAGTTGCCCAAGCCTGAGGTATAGCCCAACTTGGAACTGGGGTGATCTACATACACCAAGTGCAGGGGCTTCAGGTAAGGTTATGATTAAACCCATCCAGCTTGCAAGTCGCTATCACTAGATCATGTAAATCCCTCTAACCCTTTCAAAGGGCCGTTAGGGAAGTAGGCACCAAGCCCAACGAACCTCTAAGTTCTCCAGGCTGCAAGCGCTGGAGCGGTGGGGTCGCTGGGATGCTCATGGCACCTGTACTTTGCGGGACTCTGGGGTTACACGGGAAGCCAACCCCAAAGACCCCAATGTTCTACGTCGACCGTGTCTCTCTGAAGCATCGTAGGATCATTATATAGGGAGTTGCTGTGTAAAAGCGCCCTATAATCATCCCGGCACCCCTAGTAGAAGCCCCCCCCGCCTAGCATAGAATTTGCAGCATTCTGTTATGGCTATAGATATATGTGTGGCACATGTATGATCAAATCCTTTCGGGGCAGGCATTGTCTAGCTGGCATTAAAAGTTAAAGAATTCCCCGAAATGCCACCTGCCATGCCATTCATGATTAAAGGTTGATTGTAGCAACCATCTGATTCATTGATAATCCCCCCTTAAAAAATGTTCCCAATACCGCACAGGCATATAACAGCAGAATGTTTTTTATCGGCGGGTTTAGGTACTGGAGGCAGTGACGGATGAATGGATGAATTGTTGTCTTTGATCTAGAACCATGCTATATTGGAGACATTTCTTCATTCACTATTAACAAGATGGAACAGATCCAACCAAGGGTTCTCATCTATGACAACCAGGCACGGCTCGGGTCAGCAACTTTCTTGAGGACATGCCCCAAGACATGTGTACTCCAGTTGTGGGTTCAACTCCTTGTGAAATTCTGCCTGCATCTTGCTGCTGATCGGGTCTCATGTTACCACGAGTGGGAACCAGCAGAGTATGCATGAGCTACTCGGTGGTCCCTAAGGAACTATTGTAGGATGGCATCCATTCCTACTATGCACCTCTTTAATTTGCCCAAAGTATCCACGTACAACCCTTACACAACTGCAGTGCGGTATACTGATATTCTGTTCTAACTATTTGGCACCCCAGCGTAGTTGCGTAGAATAGGCTCTCTTGGGAGCAACAACTACCGTGCCATGTGTCAGTGTCGTTCAGGACCTCTGCCGAGCTAGCTTACTGTAGAAGCCTGAAAGATCGGTAGCGGCACTGAAACGATTACCAACTAAATTGTGTTCATAGAGCTTATAATATAGCCTTAGTTTCACATACTCCTAAAACCCAATTCTAATTGATTGCGCCCCTACATTACATAGCTGTAACATGTCAAAGCCCAAAGCAAAAGACATGCATCATCTTCGCGCAGGCTTCAACAACATTGCAGATGCAGCTGGGCATTTTGTGGTCATAGACGGTCATTTGGGAAGTGTTTGTTAGCGTGTCTGGTTCCGGCGATTCTTCGTCCGTTCAGGTGGAATGTAGTCTATAGGCCTAGGGGGTAGTAGTAGTAGTGCCTTCTCTGAATATGATATTTCCCGTCAGCTACGAGCAGTTGTTGCCAAATTTATGCCGCGTTTGCCTTTCAAGACAAGGTTGCAGGGCATAAGCATGATCCAGCTTCTTGCCTCATGTTAGGGGAGATTGAGGACATGGCCCTTTCTCAGAATCCCCACAGGATGCTCAAAGTGCCCCTCCAATCTTCCAACTTTGCCTTCATGAGCTACATACAAGAGACGAAAGTCGGAAGGCCCTTGGACGTGGGGCCTGCTTAGGTTGGCGATGCCCAACACTGCCGCCTTCCCTGGTGTGCCTGCATTCCTGATCTCCCAGGTCGGGGTTCATGCGAAAACCTAGATGTGCTGTGGTTACCTTTTAGTTATCCCCTAATTAGTTGTTAACCCTAACTCCTGGAACGCCCAAGCTCGAACACTGAACCAGCACTCTAAACCTGAAACTTTCATCCTAAACTCGAAAGCCGAAGGAGCAAGGGCAGGAATTGCAGAGCCGTTTGCAGAGTGGCACAGTGGTGCGAGTCATCTTCCGCTGGGAGGGAGACGCCTGGACTGCAGAGAGTTGCTGGCTTTGAGTTGGGAATGCGAGAATGGCACAGAAAAAGGAAACTACTACGTATATTCTTGGGATTACAGGTTATAGAGGGGGGATTCATTCCTCCATTCCCTGCTAGCAGTCAAGGGCTAGGATTTAGAGGGTTTTGAGTGCCAAGGGTTTCGAGTTAAAGGTCTGGGGGTAATGTTTCGTGATTAGAGGTGTAGTTTCAAGTCTTTGCGTTGAGGGCTTAAGATTTGGAAGCAGAGGGGTTCGAAGTACCCATCCTAAGCTACGCTTGCTGGCGAGAAGCTGTTGCTCTCCCCAAGTAGCATGGAACCCCCTTGTAAGTGGTTTGTGGGCTACATCCCGGAACAAGAATGGATTGTGCCCAACTCCTAAACACTGCAAGGAGCATCCTGGCGTGCAGTTTGTCTGGCTGCATGTCCGTACTTTCATTCTTTTGACTGCCATGGCAGCTTAAGAAGGCTGCGTTAGCTTACACGTCCCATGATAAGTCCTCAACGAGGGAACTACTTGCATGTATTTACATCTGCCCTACTAGCCGCTCTGAAATATTCTCTGGATCCATTAGGCCATCAGGCATCTCTGACTCCTGCGGAGGTTTGTGGACAACCCCTGCCTACAGTCGTCCTTCAATAATCCACCTGGAGCGATTTTTCATGCACTTTCTTTCCACCCACTTCCCCATCCTGTGCTCAATCTATACTTTGAGGAACCTGGTATTTGGTAATGTTCTACAACCCCAGAAAGCCGTACCGCAACCCTTTATCAGTACGGTGTGTGAAGCCCCTTTTTTTCGACCCAAACTCCCAGCCAGTTCCTTAACCCTGCCCAGTTGCGTGCGTACACTGGCCAGCCGCCTACCGCTGAGCAACCAGCTTCTGTGGCGGCCCGAGGGTGAGGGCTTAGATTTCGTCAAGATCAGTCAAAGGGCTCTAGAATCTATGCGTTGCTGGGCTCTCGAAAGTAGTCACTGTTTCAGTTAGTCACATTTCTTCGTTTGGCGTTTGGATTTCCAGTAGGGCCAGGCCGCAAAGTCGTATTGCATTGAAACCTCTGGTATGGCCATCTTGAAGGCACCCCAAAACCCTACACTGAACCCTAAACTCTTAAGGCAGGAAGCCACACATGTCCTCTACCCTGCGGCGCTGGGGTAGAGCCCTAGCTATTGAATAACTAAAGAAGGGGATCCCAAAATTCTTCGAGAAACTCCGATTCACCGCAAGTCAAATACCCGCAGAAGGGGCTGGCGGCAGGGCGTGTGCAGCGGGTTTTCTCCTCCTTCTAAGTTTTTTGCTCTTTGCAAGCGCCCCGCCAAAGGGACAGGCATGTCATATGTGTGAGGCAATTATGTGGATCATAGGCAGAGTAGACAGTCCCCATTTTGGGGCTGCAAGCCTGATTGTGTTTGCATCTTGCAGGGGGGCCCTGCAAACTCCTCATCGTTTCCTAGCGTCCCTGAGGGTGCCTATTTTTGAGAAGTCCACGCGAGAGCATGCAGCACCTTCCTGTGGCGTTTGGTGTTGTAGCGGTAACCATGTTTTTTTGCACCATGCAGCTTACAGATGCTTAGGGGAAGCGGGGGAGCGGAACTACCGTATAAGTACCCATATACAACACTCCCATATCTAGAAGTGTGTGGATCAGTGCAACACAGCTGTATAATATCTCTCTCTTTCTTTCTTCATTTCTCGCTTTCTCTCTCCCTATCTATTGGGTCCCAGTGCTCGCTCCACCCCGGTCCCCACGCACCAGCAAGTCAGGTGGCCTTCGACATCATGAACACAGGCGAGGGATCACTGCGTCTTGGCCGGGAGAGCTCTCTGCACTTCTGTTGTGCTTAGGGTTTAGTTTAGGGTCTACTGGTGGTCACTGGGGATCTTATGGATATACAGGTTATAGGGATAATTTTCGTGCGGGAGGGAAAGGAAATCTTTAGTGTGGGATGGAAAGGAAAATCGATGCTGCTGAATGATTCAAGGCTTAGGGTCTAGGGTTAGAGAAATGAGGAGTATGGACTCCAGGGATTACTATAAGATAGCAGGAATCTTTTAGGGATTACTATAGGCCCATTCACAGAAACTAGTGCCTGCATGGTTTCTTGAAGAGGCTGCCTTTGCTTCTGGTACCGGAGGTTCTGTGTAGAAGAGCCTGATAGACCATAATTCCCCAAGTGCCATGAAGTCCGGCGCTTGAATGACTTTCTTCTCAGGTGACAAGGTACTCGCATTGTTGCAGGAGCTGCTGCTTCATGCCATAGGTCATCGCAGATGGTTTTGCAGTAGGCTGCAAGACAAGGTAGTAGTAGGTCTCTTCAACACACGTCCACTTGGTGGATGAAAAACTTCTGTCACTAGCTGGCTGCTAGCCGATCCTCCGCTTTGCCATTATCTCAGCGGCTCTTCCAACACAGTAGTCCATTCCTTCCCTGATATTATCAAGCCTCCCACTCCGCCATGCTCAGGATTTCCTTTGGCAAGGGGGCATAATTTGATGTCAGCGGAGGAGTAGGTTTACTGCCGGACTTGGATCAGTTTTCGGTCGGTGACTCTCTGATTGCCAGCCCTTGCAATGAATTAAGGGATTTAGTTGGACAGCAGACCTCTTGATCTAATTGGCTCAAATTTTTCCACCAGTTGCTTGGTAAGTAGTGTCCACACTGATTCGCTAAGTTCGTGGGAAGTCCGCTCCGAGATAGATTTCGGCAAGAACCAGCAAAGCCTCTTGTCGAAGCTTGCTGGGGATGATTAATTCAGCAAGATGTTGAGCTCCATGAGGGTGCTAGCGCAGGATCGCGCAGAAGAGCTGCAAGCCGAGTTTCGTATAGCTGGCTCTACAAGTTCTGTGTTGCGAGAGTTGCTGTGCATGAGGCATGCTGGGTTGGGAATGGGGGAACGGACTAATTACGATGGAACCTCCGATTGCAAGCCACTGTAGGAGTCCTGTAGCTCATCCCCGTCAATTCCCAACACCACAGGTGGAAGCCTTAAGATCAGCATTGCCCTCCCACCTACAAACATGGGCACCCCAGATTGCCTTCTTTTCGAAGGAAAGGTAGTCCATGTGGGCACCTTTCCGGCATTCCATGTATGCGAAGGAATTTGATACCCTAAGCCGTACACACCACGCACATATTTACAATTGTGTATATGTATAGATTGTTATGGGTCGGATAAAATCTGGAAGAAGCAACATGTCTAAACGTGTAATGAGATTAAAAACCGTGCTTCTTTGTGCCAAAGCCGATGCGTACCAAGCCTCGTCTGACAAACCCGCAAAACCTTGCATGACTGACAGAGATCAACCAAATTTCCCATTGTCTGGGCGCTATGCAAAGAAGTTTAGTCCAAGCTCATTGAAGCGGGTTTCTTGGTTTATAGTCCCCCTTAAGTAGATAGAACATGGCTTTGGGTATATTAGAATAAGAGCCCCATATACCCCATATTCTTTACCCTATATAACCCATCATAGTAGTTTTCACTTCTTTTCCATTATCCCCATATGAATCCAACAGAACCATACTTAAGGGGGACTATACCCATGAGATGGCCGAGGCTTCTACGAGGTCTCCTACACCGGGGCCGTCAACAATCCAGATGTCCCAGTGCCGGCTCCGAGCCGATCCCAAAGGTTTTTAGGATCTAGGCTTCAAGATTCAGTCCTTGCAGGGTGAGGAAAGGTTTAAGAATTATGTCGGGGTTATCTTGGGATAAGATTGGAAATATATTTTGAGGCTTCAGGATTTAAACCTCATAGGGTGAGGTTTTGGGTCATTAGACTTTGAGGCTTAGCCCCGTCGTGTTTGGGATCTATGCTGAGGCCAGTTCTGGGATCAGAAGCCGGACGAAGTCGCTGTTACCTCAACTGACTGCACGCAGTAGTGGGTTTTGTTCAGTTCAGGCCTGGGCAATCATGAATGTAGAGGTGGATCATGGGTTTCTAGTCTCAAGTTTGTAGATTCGTGCCATCCCAGAGCAGCTGCAGGCTTTTTCCTGGTCGTCCTTGCCAAGCGACAGTGAGCTAAGTGGCTTGGTCTGTTGCGATGTTGTACAAAGACAGGAGGGATTTCAGGGAAGTACATAAGGGGATGATGAGGAGATCACAGGGATCACATCTCAATTTAAGACTTGGATCTTGCAGGAATCAATTATAGAGTGGCTTGAATTGCCACTGGTAGCGGGAAGTGTCAAGCGTGAGCATCCTTGAATCCTTCAGCTTTAAGCCGTAAACCTGAAACGACAAGTATTGATTCCTCGACTGAGGCAGCTTTTCCGCAAGCCGGGCAGACGACGAGCCACCGCCAGCACTTTGCTTCGAGGGATCCCTCGCAGGTTACGGTTAGTTAATACACTAACTATGTGCAACCCTTTTAGCAGCTTCCCTAACCTCTCAATAAAAGAGTTGGGGCTTGAGGACCCAAGCTCGGAAACAGGCGAGGTCCGATTACAATGTCTCATGACCGACTGAACATCGCAAGCACGAGTGGTGTGTAGGCCTCGGCATTTTGAATGCCCTCGTAATACAGCGTTTGAAGTTTTGAGGGTCGTTAGTTGCAGCTCGTTTTGGGTATTTGCAAAGGGTTTATAGTCCCCGTTAAGTAGATGTAATGTGGCTTTGGGTAAATCAGAAAAAGATTCCCAGAAACCCCATATTCTATCTACATGAGGGAGACTATAAGCCCACAGGCCTGCATCATTTCATCTTGGATTGGCCTGACCTATTCATCGCTGCGTTCCGCCACGCCAAGTCCTTTCATGATTGCGTAGATGTTCATAATAGGACCTGCTACCAGCCCTGTTCGGGGTTGCATTAACTGAAATTAGGTTGGACTTGGCACGCCTCGTACGGCTAGCACTTCCCATGAACCCCAACAGTAGCGGAGCACACGCAGCTTCGGCGAGAATGAGGTCCACGAGCCTACGGCATCAGCCACTGACATAAGTTATCCTAATCAGGACTTGCGAGACACAATGAAAAAGTAAAGACAGGCACAGCCTGTTTTTAAGCTGCTCTATCTTTGAGTTACCTATTCGAGTGTGCCTTGCTACGCTCACTACTTAGCCCTAGTTGAAGGTTTTCCTTACTTGCAAGGGAGATATGTGGTGATTCGTGATGGTACCAAAATTCATTGTGCATTTTGCAGCAACCCTTCTTTCCGACTCATGGGTCAAGTACAGTAAGCGCAGGGTACACTCAACCCTAAGCTCTGATCCTTGAATTTTCCCGTGCAGACGGAAATCAGTCCTCAACAATCAAAACTGTCCAAGGATGCTGTGCTGTACTCACTTCCCTTCAACTTTTCATACTTCGGGCAAAACTTCGACCAGGTCAGCCCGGAGTTGGGGTGGGGTGTTGCGTTGAGCTGTGAACCCTAAACCCCAAGCCCTAAGTTCTAAACTGAAAGAGGGACTTGGACCGGAGAAGAGATGCCAGTTGAGGTCAACGCAAAGTCATGGCTTGTCAAGATGACTTCAACGCAAACCTTGTACCCTAAAGCTATCCCTGCCAAATGCGCACGTGGAGGGGCTAGATTGCTTGAACAGTATAGGGTGGGGCCACCTGCAGTCTGCTTCACTGTGTATGAGCCAAGGCTTGGTGTTGCGTTCAATTGTATGCGGAGTCCTCATGGGACTTGCGTGCTCCACATTTGCGAGACGTGAGGGCCACGAATGAGACAGGATACACAGTTCGAGTTCGCCAACCCAATTTAGGTCATGAGTCATGATGCCGAACTCAGCCGCGCACACTGCCAGTCGCTGCCAGGTCTATGTGTCCTCAAATGGAGGACTGGTTTTCAACATGGACTACTCGCCAGGCCAGTCCTTGACCTGAGCATGTGGGGCTCGCTTTTGTAATGCAGTTATCCCCCACACCCTAAACCCTGATAAACCCACTACATTAGGATGTATCCCCTTGCTATCTGGACCTGTGCGAGCGTTGTGAGTGTATCAACAAGTTGTTTGAAGGCCGTTGCCCCAAGAAGCTTCATCGTGTGCTTAGCAGCAGAGATCCGAGTCGTCCATCCAAAGGAACAGCAATCAAGGTTGGGGTTTGGGGGACAGCATGGGGTTTCCGTTTCACAGGTTCGTAAAGTGCAATTCCGTAGGATTCCGCAGCATCTGTAAGTTGCTGGCTCGGCGAGTGGCCTTGCGAATGATCCTCACTGTTTGAGAAAGCGTCCCTGACCACTTTTCTGAAAGCGGTATGCACAAGCGCTTGCTGCCAATTGGCAGGATGTGGAAGCCCCTCAAAAATGGTGGCCTCTAGGAAGCCCTGGCGTCCATCTTGGAGATCATATAGGGCTAGGTTCCACATTTCTTGGGCGGGAGCTTCTCAGCATAGCTCGTCTACAATCCGCAGAAACCCAGCGGACGCCAAAACCCGTAATTATGGCAATAGATTTGTACCTGAAATGGCAATGTGAATTTTCTCAAAACAATCAATGCCTACAAGTCTCCAGAATTCACTCTCTTCTTGCAGTCTGTATATGCCCAGAGAGCACAAAACCCCACAAAGAACAAACCTGTCGTGATGATAATGGGGTTAACCTGCGACCGACTCCACCCTATACCGTGGCGCTAATATGACGTACTGACTAGCAATACGGCAGGCCAGGACTACATGGTTTTGCCTAGCACAGCGCGTCCCAACGGGCACCTTGGCCATTGTGCATGAAGACGCAGACTAGTGAGCTATCCTCCAAAGTTCTCGCACATGTGCCTGTTAGGTCTG
Source organism: Symbiodinium pilosum (assembly GCA_905231905.1). Lineage (NCBI taxonomy): Eukaryota > Dinophyceae > Suessiales > Symbiodiniaceae > Symbiodinium > Symbiodinium pilosum. The sequence continues at coordinate 256,013 of CAJNIZ010047193.1, read as the reverse complement.
AGCAGGTACTGTTGCGTCATCATTTCCACGACAGCCCTAGATTGCTTCAGAAAGTAGATGTCGTGCTAGTCACATGTGCTATGCCCTTCTTACGCAGCATACCTCCATGCCGGCACTTTGGGTGCTGACACCGCTCCCTTTGGATAATGGTGCTATCATAAATTGTCAAGCCCTTAATCGTGTTACCTCTCCTCCATTACAGGATGTTTCTGGCCGGGTCAGACCCAACTGGTACCGACAAACTGCACTCTTGCAGCGTTTTTATTGCGCTTTGTGGCTGCGCATGTCGCTTGACATGTTTGCTTTTCAAAGACCTGAGCCAGCTCTTGGACCGGCGTCCTGCGAAGGTTGGATGTGGAGGCTTCTTTTTTTATAGCAATCAAGTTGGAAGCTACTGTATTGTTTACCGTGTAAGGTTGAGGGTTGCTCTGGCAAGCGCTGGAATCGGGACACCTGAGAACTGCAGCCCAAGCCCAGCAACCTCCAGCCAGTCATTCATAAATGATGGCTCCAATCTTACATCCCAAGCCACAAGCCTGGCAATTTCCATTTTCTGTTTCATTCCTTACCTTCCATCCCAAGCCAAACACTCTAAACCCTAGTGGAGCTGCAGCCCAGGGTGGTGGCAGGATTTTGGTGGGACCTGGTATGCGGCGCATGCAGGAATTCCGAGATTCGGGGATTTGGGCGTTCGAATGTGCAAAAAGTAGTGTGTGTGTGTGTGTGTGTAATCAAAAATCCTCAGCGACCTGTTCTCAGAACTGGCGTTGCTGGATCGTGTGCCTGCATACGTGGGTGCCTCTTCAGGGGAAGCGCTTAGGGACCCTAGGCATTTCTAGGCATTACAACACGATTTATGGGCCTGTCAAGGTTTTTGTAGAGGTAAGTTTGATAAGATCCCAATCTGTGATGCTCAATGATACGAAACAAAGTCGAGAAAGAAGCCAAGGAAGTATAGACGAATAACGGAGCTGGGCTGTTATTAAGGAGCTTAAAGTAAGTGCCAGTAGAGCAGCAGGCAACCCTATTGTTTACGATCTGTCCATACTGTGGTAACTAAATGGTACGTAAGTTTCTGGACAGCAACCCAAAAGAAGCCTGGTGGATGCACATAAAGACCTTTTTTCAGGTGAGCAGGGGAACGGAACTTTCAGAGCAGCACGCAGCTCTCTACTGCTTGGAAGGATATCAGCAGCTTCTACAGTCATTGGTTCAGACGAACTTGTTGTCATCCAGCCCCTTGGGCAACTCTTAGCAAGGGTTTGCTTCTGTGCAGAAGAGATGGGAGTGAGTAGGTGCACGGCAAATGCCACAGACAGCTCCGTTCTTGCTGTGTCATGAACAAAGTGCCTCTAGTGCACTCTTTTCTGCAGAGCCAGGTCTAGTTTGTTCATGCACTTGTAGTCAAGGCTCCTGGACACCAGCCCATATCAGACCGAAGATTTCTTAGATCCCTGTGGATGTAGATGTTGCATGAAGCTCTGGCATCTGAGGTTCGACAACATGGCGTTCTTTGATGCCAGCAGCTGGGCAACATGTGTGTTATATGGTTTGTGAACAATATGTCTCATGACCCCGCATGCGTTTGCCTGGGTACCAGCAGCATCTCAAAGTCTGGCACCCCATGTCCCCTCACTTTCCGGAGTCTTTGGACCTGCTGGTCGATCTTTGCCGCTCTTTGCGTTTGGAAGATCTTGCAACAAATAAAGTGTATACCCCTCATATGTCATGGTATTATACCGGGAATACTATGGGGGTCGGGATTTTATCCTAGGGCAGGTGTCCCTGCACAACCCCTACTGTCGAAGGACAAGATCCGGAGTCACCGTACCTAAGCACGGGAATTATGGTATTGTAGTATGCCGAGGGTCATGCATGATATTGTCCATCAACTGTGCGACCTGTACGTGATCCTGAAGAAACGATTGTGTATCCCCAGGTTGGAGGGGCCCGCAATATCCCGCAATTTTGTGGGCAAAGAAGTTCAAGACCTAGTACAGAGACCCTGGTATGGCACTATATATGGGGATTGTTGTCGGGCTCAAGTCCCCGCTCCCCTTTAAGCACCCGTAAGCTTGAGGATTTACAGAAACAAGTGCAGAAGAAAATGACGTTACTTGGTCACTCTGATGCCCAACAACGACCAGTTTCTGGCCATTGGTGTTGAGCCTAGGCTATCCATACTTCGCGGGACCGTTGACCGTCTCCTTTGAGATTCGCCTCTTTCGCGAAGCTTGGTAGCTAAACCCTAAACCCGAAGCCCTAGGCGAGCTTCCTGTTCAAGCATTTCAGAATCGACTGCGTTTCAGGGTCTATTCACTTAGTCGGATACAATCTTGCAACCTAAAGCCCGTAAAAGGGACGAGGTTCACCCCGTTTCGAAACGAGTCTACTAAGCCCTATACAGCTTAAAACCCTCAGCCCTGGACCCAAAAACCAATGAGTAGAATAATTGATTCTTAGCGAAAGCTGTTGCCATTGCCTCCCTGCTGCTTGGTAGGCGGTAGTGAGGGGGATTGGGGAATCTAATGTGTGGTTGGGGTCTCGGGCTCAGGTTTTAGGGGTGATTCTTGGGAAGTGTAATGTACAGGATGTACAGTACAGTTCTTCCTGAATTAAAGCCTGGCCTTTCGGGTCAACATGGGGCTCAGGGCTGCAGCGGAGATTATCTATGGCTTGCTACTGCTACTCCAAGGATCCAATCCCCCATCCTAGTCAAGAGTCCAAGTGCCTACAGGCTAGGATAAAACACATGTATGCCATTGAGCCCATAATGTTCTTTCCCAAAATATGTGCCAGATAGATACTTTCACCTTGGGGTCCTATGTGGACACCAGCTGCATGCGGCTGTGCACTAAGGATGGGCGGATCTTCTTCATGTACCAGTCATTCCCTTCGTCACCCGCTTGAGCTGAGGGTTGGGATTGTGGTAGTTGATGGATTCATGCAGGCTTCGAATCAAGTCAGACTTTTGATGCACAAAGATCGCAGGCTGTAGGCCCTCGCGCCCAGAAGCCTGCGCGTAGGGATCTTGCTCAATTTGGTGGGTGCTGAGTCGTTTAACCCATGATTTAGTTAGTCCATTATAGAAGCTTTCCCTCTGAAGGTTACCCGTTAATTATCGTGTTTGGTCCGCTCGTGTTTTCTAGTTTCTGCTCATGTATCATTCAATGAACCTGTCAGCTACGGTGAATAATCAGATTCAGATTTTCTCCCCAGGCTCCTGCCAACCCAGCCGCATAGTCAGAATTCCAGAATCTAGATCACTCCACATGCGCGGACACGTGGAGGTGGAGGTTTGTAAGCTTTAATCTTACTACCTTTGACATTACCACGCGTAGTCGACGCGGCGATGGCCAAGGTCGACAGCATCCTACCTGAATGCGCTTGTGGGCCTCGAGACACATGCCGGCGACTACGGACGCTTGACTTTGCATGAGGCATTGCAAGTGCGGAGTATGGCATGCTGGTAGCATGGATCCCTACGAGCCCGGGAAGCAGTTTGACCTGCCTTGCAGGGGAGTAATTAGTTTCATTTTGCGCTGAAGACTCCTCTGCAAGACTGAAGCTTCGAGAGTTTAGGTTAAAAAGGGCTCCGTGCTTCAGTTTTTGGATTTAAAAGTCAACTTACTGGGTGCTCAGTAGGGAAAATGGGAATGAAATCCTCCGATATGTAATCCCTATATTCCCTTATTCCCTACTAACCTCTGGTAAGAGAAGGGACCCTGTCAAGCAGACAGGCTTGAGGTGAATCCAAGGCAAGCAAACCGGTGAGCAAGTGCCTCCCCCTACCGCAGTATATACTTATTCGCGAATATGTGTACACATATACACACATTCAGGTCGGTACTGATTATACAGGGAATATATAATGTTGCGTGGACGGATTGCATCTTTTAGGTTGAGGGGTTTAGCAGTCCATGCGGTGAACGCAAGTATCCACAAGGGGAACGCCAGCTTTTCCTGTGCTCCCAATGCTCAGGACTCAGCCTACGATCGTCCCTGCAATCGCTGTTTGCTAGCCAGAAGCTTGCTCGCATGGGACCTTTGATTCCTTGCTTCTCAAGCCCCATGCATGGTTTAGCAGGGCTCCGGTCTGTGTTAAAGTCCATTATGGGCTTCGGCTGAGGGCCATGTTTGGACCTGCAATCGCCGCAGCATCTTGTGAGCTGGAGGTCAGGGGGTCTGAGAGTTTCTCAAGAGCATCCTATGCTGGGTGTGCGAGAGGTTGCGTATGGCGGGCGCCCCTGAAAACAGGTAAGCACCGGCGGGTGCAAGAGTTCTTCCATCAACCGGAATCTCAGCCTCTCATTTTTTGTTACAAATTCTGCAAGACCCACAAACTGAAAAACTGAAGTCACGCAGGATTTGAGCATTGACAGTGCATATGCACGGCGAGAATGGTCCTCCTGAAGTGGGAGTAAACTTTGGTTAGGACCTCATCTTGATAAGGCGCCAACAAGTTATCAAACTTCCCGAAGGCTCGGGCATGCACATGTGGAGCCCCCTTAAGCCTTCCTCAAGTCCTACCGTGAGAAATCCCAACGACGAGGGTTCAGGCGGCTAGCGATGAAGGATCCCACTGGTTACGGGGAATTTTTCAAACGTCAGGGAACTCTCTTCCAGGGTTGCTATGGGGCAATTCCGGGGACATAGGATGCCCTGTTTTGCAAAGCCTTACAATACGTCCAAAGCTCTGAACCCCAACCAGCTCAGCTTCACGGATAAGGACCTCCTTTGCAGTGTCCTTCGCTCCTTGGGTGACTGCCGCACTTTGGTAGCATACTGAAGCCTGAACGAGTCCCAGTATTATCTCCCTCTCTTCATTCTAGGTCTTTTCTCCCTTTAGCACAATATGCCCCAAGACCTATGCTACATATTCAGGCCGTTGAGGTACAAGGATTTTGGAACTTTTGCCATCCGCGCTCTATGAAGTAGGTTTTGTGGTTTACAAAGGCTTAAAGCCTATAGGAACTGGGCTGCTTAAGGTTGTGTGTTTTTCCGCAAGCCATACGTCTGGCTTTCCTTCATTCCATATTCCAGGCTGGTAAAAGACTTGTAAAGCTAATCACGCGGCATAGGTATTGAACCAAAGTTTTCAGCCTCCTTATCTAGATCAACGTCAACGTTAGGAGGCCATTTCATTTTCTCAAAGTGGCTACAGTTCCCCATATTACTACAGAGGATTGTTTTTGGTTCCTAGCAGGCAGGGATTAACTCATGTTAGTTTCTCTTGGGTTTTCTTCCAAGGCCTGAGTTGAAGTAGCTCTGTCAGTCGCGCTTTCCGGAGGTGTCTTACGAAGCAGGAATGACAGGCTGTTTACGAGCCACTTTTGCAAAGTCAAGGCCTCGACAGAAGGAGAATTGGTTGAGCCGACAAGCTTACGAAGGGAATGGCTGTTTCTCCAAACGATGATATGGCCCCCATGTGCTCCAAGATTGTTAGGCGACCTGCAACCTGGATGAATCTCCATCCTAATCATGTCCGATTTGCGTAGTATTCTCTTGAACGCTAGTAGGCTAATATGGACCCCAGTAGAGAGTAACTAAGAGAAACTGCATTCTCCTTTTGATTGTAGTAAGATTCATCAGGAGAGCACAACAACCCCAAGCCCTAAACTCTTTAAGTCCGCGACTTAGACTAATTACTTGGGTTTTGCTGGCACATCTTGGCAGGGAAGACCACTTCAGGACATCGGGGATAGGAAGCGAGGGCTTCCCAAAGTTATGCTGGATCTGATGTGAGAAGCTCCCATGTTACGGGGTCCAGGTTCGCGATCATGTGGAGGATGATATGGAAGTTGAGGTTATAGACGGGCTGATTGGGATTTGGTTTAGGCTCTCCGTTAGGGATACGTGTCTCATGTCTCCTATCTTCCCCAGTTGGTCCAAGTTGGTATTCCTGTGTCTCTGACCAAATCTTGGCATACCCAGAAAACCCGTGCCAACTCGAGCTCATCACGCTTTCGGCTTACAACGTACCCATCAAGCCGGGACCGGCTTTATAACTATCTTTCCAAGCAGGTGTGGTCGACATCCAGTCTCGTGGGAAAAAGCTAAAGCGTGAGTTGATGCGCTGGCCTTCGAGCACTGGCTCAGGGGCAGCAAGACTCCAATCCAAAGGAGATGAGTGTTCCCAACATCTTTGCTAAACGGGAAGACCAGAATTTTTCTGCCTCACCGCAGCAAAAATCTCCAGAGGGCGAGTCAACTCCGTCATACATGGCGAGGGCGCCAACGCCTCACACTGTTTGGCAGTGTCCTTTTTATGAGGATGAATCCGCTACAAAACTGCCCTGGCCACGTTCACTTCCAGACCGAGTCCATGGAACTGCCTTCAGCAAATCCCCGTGCGTGTGCGGCAGCAACATTCATTTTCTGCAGCTCGGGGACGTCTCCTTTTTCTGGGTTCAGGCTAAGACAAGTGGTTCAGACCAGCCTTAATCCTTGCCATAATTCCTGTGAACCTATTTTTGGACATGCTGAGGACTCAAAGACTCCAAGGAGACAACCGATCTTAGCTGAACTCCAAACCTTCATCCCAACCCATGCAAACCCTGAGGCCGCACCTACGCACGGAATCCTTGCCCCGGGCGACAGCGTGACACTTCGTTACAGCGTCGCCGCCTTGGGAAGATGCCATGTGTGTGTGGCCCCTCTAGAAGTCGGCAATGCAGACAGCGGAGTGATTGAGAAGACTATCCCCATGTTAGCGTGGACATACTTTCCAGTAGAAGACAATTCAAAACCATAGTTTAACCATTTAATTGGATTCCCACTTAAATCCCCAAGTTTTGGGCCTCTCTCGCGTGATCCTTGCATTTAGGATCCAAATGCAGGGATGTGGTTCAAGCTCGATGTTTGTCTTGGAATATCTAGAAGCATGTGCACCGTTGTTTTTTGATGCCAAGTTACTGAACTACTGCAGATGTGTTGAGGACGCCTTGGGGCCTCATGTTTGGTAACCAAACGTAGAAGCTATAGGCTAACACAGCTTGCAACGAGGCATCCGAGTCCATCTAGAGACAATGACCTATGGGCTGGCTAGGCCTCAAACCCTGAGCCCTTGATTGAGAGTCCCTGTAACCAATTGTTGGACACCGCCTTCAAATTCATCAGCCGATGACATGTCACGTCTTCTGACCCTAGGATCCTTTTTGAAAATGGTGCCACTGCGTGCTTAGAGATGCAGGGGTTGAATGTGGATCCCTATTCAGGATGCTGCATGACGCATTTTGGGAACTCCTATTGCATGATTGCCGGCGCTCTGAGTCTACGTGCATTTCCGCGGCTTACCTTGCCCGCAGCCGTGTGCTGCCAAGCGAGCTCAACGTCAAGGGTGGCAGCTATGGAGATCGACCGTGAAAGGGTTCGGAGGATGCGAACGCAATATCCTGGACTCTGGGGCGTTGTTGACTGAGATTTTTGCATTTTTGTGTGTGCCTGTGTGGAGTCCAGATGCTAATGTATTCAACACCATTCAAGGACACTTGCCCGTGGTCGCCTGGAGGACGGACCTCGAAAGCCTGAGAGAGCCTTTAAGGCTTTCTCAGCTGTAGGGGTGGGTGAAATGAGTCACTTATGATCCAGCGTGGCGGCATATGACCGTGAAATGAAAGCTGGCAAAAAGCCCATTCAGTTGCAGTTTATCCCGCTCGAAGCTTGCTATAAGATCCAAGCTCAGCAAATGCGCTAGCAAGCGCAGAATCCACACTGCCTATAGCTGCCCAGGCTTAGTTGGGAATGCGATTGCTGCGAACATGGTCTGCCGTGGCCCCCATAACCTATTCCCCCATTCCCATTTTTGCAAGAGTAGGCTAGCATGCAGCGTTTCATGAAACTGCTGATCAGGAGCAAGCAAGGCAGTCGCGCTGCCTACAAGAAAATGCTCATGCCGCATCAGTTCCTGCGCTGAAATTATATTCGCAAAGTTTCATCAAATTGGCATAGGACCGGTCCCTACATTTGGCTCACTGAAACTGGTCCGAATATCGGCTGCCTGCATTTCTGGTACAGCAACTTAGGCAGACCCATAGTGTAGTGCTGTACAGACAGTACAGAGTACAGACATAGGAATCCTGAGCACCCGTAAAAGTGAAACGGGTGTGACTTGCATGGAGTTGTGCGATTGGGGCTTCAAACCTTGACAGTCCTGAGTTTTCTTGGGACGAGGGATTGCGGCTCAAGATTCTTTATCGGTTCGCACATGGAGGAATACGATAAAATCCTGTTTTCAACGAGAGCTATTTGGCAGAATACATGTAGCAATACGTGTATATTGCCATATCTGCATGACTACATTCAAAGCCCTCGGCCCTCGACAGCAATGCAAGAAGAATATTCGAGAACCAGCCAATCCAATTTCCTGCTGGTACATTAGAAACACCGTTTGCGACGTGCAAGAACGTGCATCTGAGGTACACAGCCCTTGACTTCGGGACGAAGCTTTGCGAACTCTGTTCGTGGGCTGACGAAAGGATTGAGTCTCCAAAAGTGAAGTGATTTCAATATGCTCGGTGCTTGCTGCACGCTGTTTTTCTGGGGGATGGAACAATCTCATGGTCACTTGCATGTTCTTTGGGCGGATAATGTTCACCCACAGCCCACCTGCAGCTGGGGCACATCTTTCCTGTTCGAGGGCCTCGAGGGGTCTAAAGTCTAAAGACACCTGGAACCCTCAACCCTAGACTGGGGCTCATGTGAGGTGGTATAACCAAAGACTTTCTGGTTGCTAGCAGAGAATGGAGAAAGCCTCATGTAGCTCCCATGGTTACATGGTAGTTTCCATTTTCTTTTTGGTATGTTCGTTTCTTATCAACAACCAGCAAGAATCCTGGCCTCAGCAGATGTTGCCTCTGACTTGCTGGTGCTTTAGGGGAGAGTGGGGACTGGATCCGTCTAATAACATCTCATTATGTACGTTGTGAGCCCAATTGCCAATAATAGATCAGTTTTGTGACCCTGCTGAAATCCCGGCCCGTTATCCCAACCTAGGCGGGATTCCTCAAGCACGGGTGTCAGCTTTGTTTAGGATGAGTTCTTTTTTTGTGTACGCCGATTGTTTTCAAGAATCGGCCACAAGGTGGTAGACGTGAGGATTTTAATCTTCATGTCATTATGATATATAACTATGGGAGTTCTCAGGCCATTGCAGCCCTTCATAGGGACCTTCTCCATTCCCCTTGCAATCCCCCTACATCCCCAGGGTCCGAACGCCAAAAACGGCACCTCTACTTAGTGAAGCCCATAGGCGAGTCTGTAATGGAACTGCCTTGGCTGCACCTGCCAGACCACACAGGAGTTTGGTGAACGTCATACAGAGAGACACCAACACGGTGTCCAAGCTGGAGGATATGAAGGGTTTGCTGCTGGGCTGCAGACTAAGGGTTCAGGCTGTGAATAAGCGTTGCCGCTTTGCGGTTTCAACAGAATCCCTATCCAATCCTTGCGGGGCTGCATACTAGAGGGCGAGAAATCGCTATGATCTAGACTGGAACCTCACGCTAGCCCTTTGAATGTTTTGTCCTTGATTTATTTAGGGTGTTGCTGAAATTGCCCAAGCCGGTGAAATGTCTCGTTCCCATAAACGTTGACATGATCTACACGTGCTTAGATCCTGTTGGTCAAGCGTTGCTTCAGAATCCGATGCCATAGTTAAGCTCCTTGCGGTAGCCAGCCTGAGCCCAAAACAGGTGTGCAAACCTTCTGCTCTTGACTCTCCATTTCCAACACTTCAAGCCCAGATCATCCGAGTCCGAAATGAAAAGCACTTCCCAAGTCTTTTCGGGGAAAGTGCTGGTAGGGTTGCTGTTAACTAACTTGAACTAAGTTATCATGAAACGAATACAAGCATATAACAGAACAGCTTTTATGACTTCCTTCTCCTAAAAAGTAGCTCAACTCAAGTTTTTGAACGGCAAGCTTGTTTGCAAGTGTCCGGAATCTTAGCTACATCACAGGTTGCAATATGAAGGGAATCAACAAGGGCCATGTTCCTGACACCCCCGCGTCGTAGCCATTTAATAGAGAGCAGCGAGCAGCAGACACGTGATGAATATGCGTGCTTTGTTATCCAGGGCCACTGGGCCAAGAATCCTGATAATACCAAGATCGGTGCAGCAACTCTACGATGAGTTCTACAATCGACGCGACCTTTGCCTACATGTGCAGGCCCCTTACTGCAATGTAGAAGCCAGAATGAGTATCAGTGTACCTCAATAGACCCTGAAATGAGATGGGTAATCCCTTTGGCTTCTACATTTCGGTCATACGCTCAGGCGTCAGGATTGCGACCCGGGGGCAACAAAAGGATAAGGGAACCTACTGTTGACACCGCCAATAATACTGGCCTGCTCGGAAATTATGGGATGTTCGTATACAAGTCTTACCCAGGTTTTCTTGTATCAAGGCTCCACACATAGTTTTTAATGGAGGTTTCGTATATTGCATAGCGCCAGGTCCTTCAGCAAGGTCACGGTGCAGTAACAGAGTGCTTGACCCTGCCACGTGCCAACATATCATAACTACTTGCTCAAAAGCAATTGGCAGATAATCTTTCTGATTATTCTGGCTTTGAGGTTTCTAATGTTTCTTGCTTTAAGCATCGTTTGGGCTTCAGAAGTTGGATGCTCATAGGCATTCTCACCGGTTACTGGTAGTTAGTAGGCAATGGCACGAATGTCAAAGGACATGGAAGCTACCATACTGTTTTGGGTTAGGGCTTGGCTTTGGGTTTAGGGTTGGTTAGTAGGTTGTGGATTTTAGAATAATCTATTCCTCCATGCAGTGCAGACCATCAGGAGGTTTGTGTTTCAGGGTTTGGGGTTTCTGCGCCTTTTGAGGGGAGTGCAAGGCGGCGGGCCCCGCCTGGTATTCTGGAGACAGCAGCTCACTTAACTCTAGACCCCAGCGTTCCCCAATGTACGGCAAGATTGAAGAACGGCGTTTCAGGTGTTATGTTGGTTTCGTGGGGTGTAGATGGTGTCGTGCAGGTGCTGACGCCCCAGGTGGTGAAGGAAGAGATTCCCGAAGAGCTCCCGCTCCTCGGCACATCCTACACGTGGTATTGGGAGACTTTGAGCAGAAACAGGTATCTAGATGCCCAAGTAAAGAGTTCAAACAGTGCAGTCCCCCCTGAAGAGCATTACCTTTGCCTTTGTAGCTTGTTTGGCGAACCTTACATTAATCCCTTCCCTGTGTCAAGCTCGCCAACCACCCATAGTAAGAATTCCCCGCACTATCCGTTATTAGTTATTAGGGGGTTGTGAGTTCATCATCAGGGATGGGTCTTCATCAGGGATGGGTCTAATCCTTGATCCTCCCTGATATGCAGCGCCTTCCCCCCCCCTTCCCCCCCAGTGATTATTCTTCTTTTTCAGAGAGGTGTATGTTGGAAATCATGCTCAATGCTAGTGGGTGGGAGGTGCTTCACACTCTGAGGGAAGTAGTTAACCCTCCAAGGTCGCCTGTGGAAGCATCCAACAAAGCCTTGCTGCCTGTGATGCATGGCAGCAATTGTTTACTGGTGTCAGTCGGGAATGAAGGAACGAGTCGGGGGGACGATTTTTGGGATGAGATGGGGAGTACTGCGCGGATCCATTCCCCCATTCCCTTCGAAACAGCAGTAAGATCGTGCAACAGAGGGGCACTTTGGACTTTGCGACATCTAGATGAGGAAGGCAAGGTCATCGAAGACGTGAGCTACACCCACCCCTATACTACCTTCACTAAGGTCTCCGTTTCAGTTTAGGGTTACTCTGGGTAAATCTTGTAAATCAAGGCTAATCGGAGGAGACCCTTAGCAAGGCCAGTATAGGCTGGTTAGGAGAACCCAAGAAACGCACACCCTATAGTTGGAGATTCCTGGGCATACCAACCAGATCTGTCTGGGAATAGAACCTTACTTGGACATCCCCCAGTCAGCCTGTACAGCTCCCTCGCCCGCCCGTACAGCTTGCCCTAAATTGAGTTGAAGTGATTGCAATAATAGAAACGTCGTAAGAATACTAGTAATAATTGTAGTAATAGTCATAAGAGTAATAGTAGTACTACTGGTACTAATAGTAGTAATAATAATCGGTGGTATAAGAAACCCCTCACATCCTAAACTTCTAAACCCTCACATCGCCTTAGCGCCTTGAGCCTCAGGTTGGGCTGTGACGAAGGATTAAGGGTAAAGGCTTTAGGCTCCATGGGTGAACGGTTATGGTGCCCCTTAAGTAGATAGAATATGGGGTATATGGGGATCTTATTATAACATACCCAAAGCCATATTCTATCTACTCAAGGGGGACTATAGGGTTTAGGAGTTTAGGGTATAAGGGCTTAGGATTCAGGATGTGTAGAGTTCGAGGCTATAGACTTTAGATCCTTAATCCTATAGTCTTTCATCCTAGCTGGGGGAAGCCTTGGTTGTAGCCAGGAAATATTGTTGGATGCCTGTCTGTTACCCTCACAGATGCTGTATCGCTAGTACTTCGTAATATGCCTACGGAAATATAATTCGATCCTCGACAGGGAAGAACCGTCAGTGGGGCGCATGCCGCCAAGTCCGCTGGCCGAGATCCTCTTCAGCAACAGGGGCTTTGTGCTGTGTAGGGGTCAGTGTGTTTTGTAGGGGTCAGCGTTTAGGGTGCAGGGTTTGGGTAAGGGGTGCAGGGTTTGGGGGCTCAAGGCTTAGGGTCTACTTGGTGGCTATGGCCCCCAACTTGGATGTAGCAGTAACGGCTTTGAGGTTGGTAGATGCCTAAGCAAGGCAGTATTCCTGGGAGAGAATTAAAGCTTATAATTGTACAATGAAGTGTAAAGTTGATACGTACTTAACCCTACGTGAGAAGAGGTGAAACCGGACCGGAAGGGGATGTGGTATATTAGCTATCTCCAGGTTCTCTCGAAGAAAGGTTCAGGATGTTGTTTTCAATGTTGCAGGTTAGTACTCCGGACATGATCGTGTTTAGTTAAGAGGTTTTGGCCAGTTGCATGAAGCGTGCCGTAGTCTGTTGCATAAGGGCCTTGAATTCGCCCAACAAAGTAGCCTTAGGTCTTCAGGACCGGTGGGCTTTTAAGTATTTGAACTACGCCTGGCAATCAAAGCACATCGGACTTTTTGTCTCAAGAGTCTTGTTTTGGTCAGCTTCCTCTTGTCCGCGTCTGTACCAGTGTCTGTTGCTTGCTTTTGCATCCAGTAGCTGTTCCAACGAATTTTGCTCGTGTGCCTCTCTATGATAAGGCCACCTTCGGCGGGACCCTCGCACATGGCCCAGGCCGCAGCGATTCTCGGTGGCAGTTGCGCAGTAGAGGCGTAGCTGCGATGAACAAGATAAGCGTTTGAAGGTAGTGCTTTTGACAGCGTGGCAGAAGAGGTGTAACCTTAAATGTTACATAGCCTTTTTTTCGAAACATTCTTGAAGTCTTTCCTGTTGAGGAAGTACCCAGAAAAGTTTCCGGGTACTGTAATGCAAAATCCACATCTACCACAAGCTTAACCTTGGGCTTGGGCAAGTCCTACTTATTATATTGTCATCTCAATACGTAGCACATGTTGTATTCTAGTATCATTTTGGGGAGTGGTGGCTTTGTGGGGAGAGCGCTAGATTTCGGATCAAAGGCCACCTGCGGAAGCATCCTTCTCTCAGGCCCCCCTGTCAATGATGCTTGGTCGCAGTTCCAAAGGTTTTCCTCAGATCCCTGAAAAAGGGTCCTTTTGGGGCTGCACCTGTGCATGCAAATTTGTAGCGAGAGAAATGGCTGAATTTCGCGACACGAACTTGAAGATCATGTTTATGAGAGTTGGGCTTTTGGTTTTGTTAGCGGCGGGAGTGGCGGCCCTGACCTGAAAAAACCCCATGAACCCTGATTCATCTGAAAGAGTTGCCGCGCCAACATAGTACCCCAAAAGGAGGGCCAGAGTAACTAACCAGAGTTGGAGCACAGGATGACAGTATGTCAGGGCATGGGTTGCCAGCTTACTGTTAGGCTTTAGGTCTTAGGATATATTGCTTAGTGTAGCTAAGTATTCCGGATTTAGGGTTTAGGGGTGCATAGGGGTTTAGAAATCGGCAGGGTTTAGTGTAGAAGTTTGAAAAATTTGGAGGGCCATCCCATGTAATCTTTACATTCTCCCACCATGATATACCCAAACCCCATTCAGGCCTGAGCAATAGCAATTTTGGAAGTAGCTGTGCCGGGGAGCACACTGAATGATGAGCTGGGCGGTAAACTGCTTCTTGCAGGCAGGCTGCAACATAAGTATGGGCTATCCACCACGAGGTCTACCCATCCTGGATCCCCATGCCTGATGGGTTTATTGTACGCCGAAGTATTTGAGTCATCCATCAAGTGGTAGATCCTGCCACTGGGAGACAAGGGAAGAATCGATAGTGGAGCCGATGCCGCCGAGCCCTCGAATCAAGAACCTCAGCAGCATCCATCCTGGCTTAGTGTTTGGCGCTCAGCGTCTGCAGTACAAAGCTTTGGGCGGATGAGGCAAAGACGACTTGTATCTGGTAACTTTAGAAGCCCTGACAAGCATGAACCCCATTCTCACAAGACTGGGGGGTAGTGTTGTTTGCGTTGAGCTAGTGCTCGGACGAAAGTCTTACAGTGTTTTTTTGTGCTCAGCTCGAGTGAGGGAACGAGGTGCTCTCACAAGGGGCTTCGTGGTTGCGGTCTGTGGAGTTTTAACCAGGCTTTCCGACCAAGTAACACGACACAGCCTTTTTTCCTCTTGTCGCACATTTGGCTTCATGCAAGGCCTGCTGCGGCGCCACCCTCGTACATGGCCCAAGCAGAAGCGATGCCCGGTGGCAGTTGCATAGTGGGTGGATCCGCGAACAAGCCCTTCAGACCGTAAAGTGGTCCATTCTGATGCCTAATCTGTTTTTCTACGGCCATTTTTCCCGGCCTTGAACCTTACTTTGCACTCTCGGGAGACCAGGGAAGAATCGAGAGTGGGGCCGATGCCACCAAGTCCACGCACCAAGATACTCGACCGCCAATAGTGGTGTTGGGTTCTCAGAGTCGATGTTTGGTGTTTGGGGGTATGGGGCTTACTGCGCGATTGGTCGTTGTACTTGTTATTCATGTGCCCCATTTTGGATGGATAGGTTCAGTGTTGAGCACTCGAGGCCAGTGCTGATTTTGCAGGTGCGAAGGTAAGTACGGCTCAAATGAATTTCCGGTGAGGTCAACAAGGTGCAGCTGGCTTCGTGCTGTGTACTTGTTTCAGGTCCACTCTACTAACCAGGCCCAATCAAGGCCTGCTGGCAAGGGTTGTCCCGGCCAAGTCTGCGAGACATGTCCGGTAATCTCATGTTCACTCAGGGACCCAGCTGCCTTCCCGAATAATTATTGGCGAGTTGTTTCCACATCCAGTGGTCTTTCCAACCTTTGCGGCTTGAGTGGCTCTATAAAAAGGCCTCCCGCGGTGGCACCCTCGCGTGTAGCGCAAGCAGCAACGATGCTCAGCTGCAGTTACCTAGTAATTGAAGCAGTGGCTGCAACTCGCAGTTGCTGCGGTTGTAGCATGGCGACCGTCGGCGCCGTCGCCGGTGGGCGGCCGCGGTGATGGTGGCGGTGGTGGCAGTGGCGGCGGCAGCGGCGGTGGCAGTGCTTGTCTGGGTGGGTGAGACTGGGAATTCACTCCGACCACATTCAATAAACGGTGAGCACTGCCACCCATAGCTCGGATGCAGGAAGTAGCAGGCAGGGCCCTTATGAAACCAAACCCTGAACCCTAGTCTAACAGCAAGCCTTAGAACTGGAAATAGCTTTCGTTGGAAGGTCCGGGAACGAGCTCAAGGCGATGTAGTTTTCAGCCTTAGGGATCAGACGCTGTGTGACAGTCTCCGTTTGTGAGGTGAGGCTCACACAGGCATCAGGAGTTCCCATGGCTCAAAACTGCTACTACCGTTCTTGCCAGAATTGCTGTGGCCAACACGGCAGGATGTTGCCAGGCTGGTCGTCTGATTGCTTGAGGCAGAGGTGGAGAAATGCATTCTAGAATCTAGATTCTAGATTTCTCTCTGTGTCCGTATCATCCAGTGGAACCTTAATGACAAAACATTTTGTCAGAAGCTGTCAGGGGAAGTTTCCTGCTGGCGAAGTCTGCCATGGCCAAGCCGCGGAAGCCGCAGCTGGCCATGAGTTTCCCAAGTAGCTACAGGATTCGCGGTGTAGGGCTTTGGTTGGAAGGGTTTCAGGCTTAGGGTTGCTGCTTATAGTATGACATCACGATCACTAATCCATGTCGCGGACGCCTTGATCGCCATACGAGGCATTGCCGTTTTCAGCCTGTTGCTTGAAAGGTCAAGATCAAGCGAGCACCAAAAATGCTGAAATCTGAAAGAGCTACCGCTGTTAAGCTCCTCCACTGAAAAAGTGCTTGGAAGAACGACGAGAACACAAATGCCCTATGATACAAAGTCCCATTTTTAAAAGAAGACAAGGCGTATTAAGAATTTTAAGAGAGGAGGGGTTCAGTACCAGCGGGGAGTATTCCGCAGGTAGCTGTAGCTGGCTGACGCTGCAAAACGTCTGCGGTTGGTAGCCTGTCGAGCAAAGATTTAGCGCCTGAATCACCAAAGTTCCTTTCTCAGGTGTGCCTCGGGGCCGGATTTCTTACAACCATTCTGCAAACGGTTCTCATAAATCCGAGGCCACCGATGGAAGCATCCACCCACGGAGCCCTACTGCCAGTGATGCTTGGCGGCACTTGCTGACGGGTGGCGGGTGTGGGAAGGAAGGAACGGCTTATAGGGACGCGTTTGGGGTTTCCCCACAAAAACTACAAAGTTTACTGCGAGGATGAGTTGCGTTGGGTCACGGCAGCTCCTCAGCGTCAACAATACTGGACAGCAAGCAGCCACAGCAACAGCAACCATTAAAAAACAGCTCAAGTTCATGTAATGTTGAGGTGACATTAATACACCCCCCCCCCCCTCAGATCTTGTGTTGCGATTCGGGCTTATGGAAGGGGGGGGAGGTCGCAATAGTCAATGACGGGGGTGGCGGCAGGCTAGGTTAGTGCAGCTCGTAGTACCAGTAGTACAAATAAAAGGAAATCTAATAAAAACGGGATATTTCGGGCCGGAACAATATATTATTGCCACCC
>CAJNIZ010047193.1:228296-238832 GCA_905231905.1 Symbiodinium pilosum | reverse complement strand
CTATTGTCACCCCCTTTATTAATGGTACCTCAACATTAGAGTTTGGGATGTGTGCGGGCTATTTCGGCTTTTCAGCGCGCTGGGCAGGGCATTGTTATGGCGGCTGCTGGGACTGTTATGTCAGACCGTACAAGTTTCGTTGCTTTGGAGCTAGTTGCTTATCCGTTACAGGGCGAGGCTTTTTTTCGGCTTTAGCTGTTTAACATAGGAATTCCCTGTACCTTACAATCACGCTCCGTACAGCTAATGCACTTCTCTGTGAAGGCCGTCCGTGGCGGGACCCTCCCACCTTGAGCTGGAAAAAGTGATTCTTGGCAGCAGTTGCACGGAAGACTGCGGCGATTCGGGTTGAGGGCTTCAGGCTGCAGGCAACTTAGTCATACAATTGTTGGACTCCGCAACTATGTCTTGACGAATGCTCATCCAATCACATGTGTCCAAAAATGAGAGCCCTTTGTGGGGAGTTCCTACATTGAGGCGAATTATCTGATTTGCGCCATTTTTTTGCTGAGCTGAGCGAAAAACATTTGAAACATCCTCGGATTCTCTAGGCCTCCCAGCCCCAAACCTTGGCTCCACCATGCTACCCACCTCATCTAACAATAAACCAATAACCCCACCTACCACCCTAATTTTCAAATATTCTCTCTCACATTTACAGCGGTTCACATATAGAGCCTTTGTTGGCTGAGGGCTGGGAGATGTAGTTGTGTAGGACCAGAGAAAAGCTGGGAGGTTAAAGGTGACGCTGTGGTGTAGAGCTAGGCGCGAAGCCACGGCTACGAAGTTCACTTGAGGCTTCGGGGCGTTTAGGGCTTGGGTATGCTGACTGCTCGTGTTCTCAAAGCAAGGTGGCAGTTGTCGTTTCTGGTCCAAATTTCCAGGTTGACCCGCTATAACTTTGTTCTCAGAACCAACTGGCAAGTGAACGGCCTGGCAAACAGGAATGCTTGCTGGAAGTTGAGTAGTGGAGCTGTTGCTGCACCGGCCGGCTATGACGATCGTAGTAGGCATGCGAGGGTTTTAGTGTAGTGTCCGTGTCAATGTAGATACTGAAGGAGTCAAGGTATTGATGGCAGCTGAAGCCGTCGCCAGACTCTACTGACTCTACTAGAGCCACACAATTCGCAGTCTGCTGCCCTCGACTGATTGACGGAAATCTTAGCTGTTTCAATGCTGATGCTACTGCAGCCTTGAACCGCACAATTTCTGCTTCCAGGCTTCCAGCCATTCGTTAGGGCAAGGTCTTCTGGTCTCGGCAAGGTTTACCTTCAGAGCGTAGAGCATTGATTATGTCAGAAAGGGCGGCGACAGGAAAGCTCAACCGCGTAACATCTTGGCAGCTGCTGTCAGGGCAAGTCTTCTGTTGGCGGAGTCTGCGATGGCCAAGCCGCCGAAGCAGTAGCTCGCCATGAGCTTCCGAAATGATCTAAAGGATTTGCGGAAGGGTTTCAGTTTTCGTCTTGTCTCTTAATCGTATCATCCATGTGGTGGGCAACTGGACGAAATATGACTTATTGCGGTTGCAAGACTTTTGTTTGCAATGTCGAGTTCAAGGTAGGCATCACAAATGCCCGCGATCAGAAAGTGCTACTAACTACTGTGAATTTGTGTTGCTGTGGTAACATGGCAAGATGTCTACAGGCTGGGCGTGTATTTGTTTCAGGCCAATTTGGAGAAACATTCTTGAGATTACGCTTCGTTTGTAGGATCCAATCAATGCGCGTACGCCTGAAACCTACCTAAACCTTGAACCATAAAATTATCATCAGATGCCTGCCCTTGTGCAAGCCAAAGTTGGTGATGGTAAACTGTAAATCAGCTCTCCCTAACACCATGACATGCAATAACTCACCCCCAAATGGGATATCCCGGTATAGTAGCCTTTTCATGCCTTTTTTATAGACAGCAGGAGGGGCTTAGATCAGTTGCAGCTATCAGAACTATCGAAGGCCAGCTGTAGAAGCATCCGCCCACAGAGCCGTACCACCAGTGATTCTTGGCTGCACTTGCATGCCATGATGCTTGTGGCTGCAGAACTCATTGTGGCAAGCTTTTTGTGAAGAAGGAGCTTATGGCAGCTCTCCTGATGCACAGTTTGCACGTGCAATGCAATAACAGCAACCGAACTCAGAAAGGCCAGACTGCATGGTCCCTCTGGCCAGATTCACGAGATCGCGGTCCACTGCCCTAAAGAGGTTCTCTAAACGCTGAGCAATATGAAAGTCAGCACTTGTGAAGCTTTGACGGCCATGCTCCAAAGCAAGAGCCTCTCTACAGGTTTAAAGGCCCCGTGGTTGAAGCATCCGATGGTATTAGTTGGCTACTGTGGTCACCACAAGGCAATGCCCTCAAGCTTAAGCCCTCAGCTAGAAGAACGCCCTCCAAGCTCTTCTAGATTCTAGAGTAACCAGGTGCTTTAGAGTTAGCAGCGCTCTGAGTACAGGCAGAACGGCTGCTACGGACGGACAGTCATGGCAGACTCGGCGAAGTTTGCTGGTAGTCTATTAGCTTGGAGAGCTGTAGATTTTGAGATTCTCGTAGGGGCCCCACTTCACCCCAGGCTTATGTATGCTTTACGGAGCCTTTCCTTGCAGCTGATATGCAGTTTTGAAGGCCATCCGCGGCGGGATCCTCCGACATGGCCCTGCTGCTTGCCTGCTGTTGCGCAGCAGTGGTAGCTACAATGTCAGGTTCAGTGATCCCAATGACTGTGTGATAACTGCTCTGGAGAGCATTCACAACTTGTCGATTTCCTGCAGGAACATACCGCGATGCTCTTAACATTGGTTTTAGCAAGAGTTGTCATAACGAGAGAAACAACGGCCGGCCCATGCTACAGTAGTTTCTAGAAAACTTCAGCAGGCGTAGCATTCCAGCACTGCTGCGAAAGAGGCCCACTGGAAGAAACACCTCACGTAAGTGAGGTTCCTCTTCAAAGATACTGAGTTTACAGGGGACTCTGACAGACAGGTTTTTTGGGATAAGGTTTCGGGGAGCAAAAATGTTAGAACTGGAGCAGGCTTCGGCTGACTCTGCTTTCATGTTTTGATCCTTTTGTGGCCTGTACAACACGTCTTTCAGCTTTGCAGGGTTCACCTGGAACTGTGTAGGCGCAAGGCCTGGGGCATGCCTCTGGCGCTCTCAGTACGCCTTGAGAGCATTTCAACATGCAAAGCTCCAACAGAATCACAGTCACCGAATGCCGCCTCTGCAAGAGTCGCGTCTGAGAGCCGTTGAGATGTTTGGATGCGCCTGCACATGACAGCAACACAAGTACAGTCATAGCCATACGTGAGACCTTGCATGTCCTGGCAGCACACCTAAGTCCTGCAGCCCCGGCTGGAGACCACATACATGACGACCCGCTCCAGAGACCAACGTGCAAAATGATCCTCGGCCGTGTTGAACCAGAAGCTTGAGGGCATGAATGCCAAAATTACCTAGACCCTTCAATCAAAGTAATTTGTTTTTCTCGGGCTTGCATTCCTTGTTTCGGTGTGCCGAGCTGCTACCCCGTTGGAAGGTCTAGTCCAGGCCGGTCCCACCTCACCGAGGCGTGCTCAGGCATGACCAGTGCTTCCGTGCTCAGGGTTGGCATGTCCGGTTTAGGGGATGAGGGCCAGGATTCAAGGGTATGATCCGAGTGCAGCGTGGGGCGATACGAGGCGAGCTCATGACTTGAGCTGGATGATGACCCAATGCGCACTTGATGGCCTAGAGTTCAGAAGGTCAATCTGCGAAGCAAATCCATTGAAGCACGAACTCTACAACATGAGTGTAGCCCAACAAGGTGCAAGCTCATAAAACTTGTAGCAGGAATTATGGCAGCAGCTGGTACCAAGCCTGTGCTGGTGTATGTGCTTTGAAAGCTTACTCTTTACAGCTGATGTGGCTTCATCCAAGGCCTCCCGTGGAGGAACCCTCTTTCAAGGCCCCGGCTGTATTGATGCTCAGCGGCAGCTGTTGGTGAGGGCGAGTGATGGTTGTCGATAAGGTTGCAGAGAGATGAAAATCAAGCTTAGAATTCGTAAAAGAGTGCTTTCTTTGCGGTTTTCTTACCCTTCATTCGTAGTAAATTGCAGAAGATTAGCATAACCTCCACTGAAAACCCCTTCATCCTGTGCGTAGAGAATGGGGCTGGGTGGCTTAGAGATCCTGGTTGTAGGAGACTTCTTGAAATATCTGCCCGGATGCCAGGGGCCTTCCAGCATCCTGTGGATGTTAAAAGTGACGTATATGAGCGATAGTCTAAACTCCTTGCGGGGGGTTACATAGGGGATTATGTAGGGGACTATGAAGTGGGGATATGCAGGGACCATTCTAGGGGTTATTAGGGGATGCTGGGAGTTTAGACTATAGCTCACATTGGTTCCCACAATGAATCGTATAGGATCATTTCCAAAAGCCAGGTACTAGGAGTCCAATGATCGCACGAGGCCTGCAAAGTTATCTGCAATTTCTGATCTAATAAGGAAACTTATGCAAAGTGGGGTTCCCCGGCATGTACCAGCAGATCAATGAAACAGTGTAGTTGTTGTTCCCTCAAGAAGTGAACAAGCCCGATTTGTCCCTACGAGGTACCAAAAAAACGAAGTTAAACCCAAACAGTCCCAGTTCCCGTTTCATCGTCCACTTCGCTCGCCCACTTAGTTCTCCAGGTTTAAGTCCTCTAAACCCTGAAATGCCCAAGAGCCCTTACGCCGTACAACCTGGCGCATCCCTCTCCAAGTATACTCCCACCTTTCACATCCCTTAACCTTATGCATTACTGCAAGTACCCATAGCATCCCAGTTTCCCTCTACCTTTCCATTCACCCAAGATCCCAGGGGCTGAAGCATGTTTTAGCTTGAGCCATAGAACCCAGTTTCCATCTACTTTTCCTAAACCATCAGCCATAAACCCTAAAACCTCAGCCCTAAGACTCCCAGGGAAGAGCCAAGAGTCGAGCCGATCACGCCAAGCCCGCCACGGGCCAAGATCCTTGGCTACCATGAAGGGTCCTTCTATGTGGGTATGTGGGCAGGGGTCTATGTAGGGTTTAGGGTTTATGGCCTAAGCTCCTTAACGGGGGTTATATAGGGGATTATATGGGGTCCCTATTATAGGGGTGATTCGGCGGGATACTAGGAGTTTAGACTATAGCTCATGTGGATGTATGGTGATGTATAGCACTAAGTGGGTTACATAGGGGTACATGTTGGGATGTGAAGCTCAAGGTTTCAGGGTTTGGTGTTTAGGCTTTAAGGTTTGGTTTTCGATTTTAGGCTTTTTGTTTCTTCGGGGTCAGGAGCTACTACTGCTTGTCATTGAGATTTACCGGGCTTGTGCGGCAAATCGTATAATGGGCAGTGTCTGGTTTCTTGGGTTTATAGTGCTTTTGGGCTAAAAGGCTTTGGGATTGAGGGCATGGATTTTGGGTTTTCGTTTGTGGTCTCTTTTGCTGCTTTACTCCGGGTCCCCTCTACTTCTAGGTAGAGTTTGCAGTTCAGGCTTGGGACTTCTGATTTTGGATAGGATTACTTGTAAGGGTTCGGGGTGTGGGTTTGGAGCTTTGGATTCATGTGTCCAGGGTCAAGGTCTTGGGGTTGAGGGCTTGAGGTTGAGGGCTTTCAGTTTAGGACTTGGGGGGTTGAGGGTTTGGGATTGGGTGGATTGTAGGGTTTGGGTTTAGGCTTCAAGGTTTGGGGTTAGGTTTTATGCAAAACGGCTTAGGTCTGTAGGGTCAGGGTCGAACATGGTTACTTTGGGCGTGCAGTACTCCTCCGACTTGAACCGCGCAGGTTTGCGTGTCATCAGATGATGTGCAAGGGCCACATTTTTGACAAAAGACAAGGTTTGCTGTATCGTAGACTGTTAGCATTTCCTGGGCTGAGCGCAGGTTTGAAGGCAATGCGCTGCAACAAATGTTCACCCAGACCAGAACTCCCAAAACCTACAGCCCTGAACCCCGAAGCCTTTACCGCAAACTCCAAACCTCCCATCCCTAGAATCGTTATTCGGGCTTTGGGACCTTGTGGGGCTTAGTTTCTCTGATGTCACCTTTCCTGCAAGCAAGTTGGAAGCAAACTCGGTAATCACGATTCTGCTGTGCAGCAGAATCTTGTGTGTTAGTATCTTCCTTTCTATGTGGTTGGCGTCATGCTGTAAGTAGCTACTTGTTAAAGTTTTTGAGGGGAGCAGGTGGGTTTAGTGAACAAACTTGTGGAATGGTTCTTTGGTCTTCGGGGTCTCGTGCGTCGCAAACATGCGACATAACGCGGTCAGCCTGTGCCATCGAAGGCCAGCTGTGCCGGGACCCACGCACAGGCCAGTGCCTGCGGGTCCAGCACTGATACCCGGCATCAGTTGAGTGACTTTGCACTTGACAGTTTAGAGTCAGAGTATTTAGAGGGCAAGAGTTTGAGACGAGCAGTTGTGACTGCTCTGGAAACATCTCAGCCAAAGCTGCTCTTTCCTAAGATCAACCCACTGCAGCCTAGAGATTTGCAATCCTCACGGCATTAAGGCTAGGCAAGTCTGGATCCCAAGGCTGCGGCAAAATCAACATCCAACTGTTGGGACTCAAGCAATCCTTCGACAATCCTTAAAGAGGACCCCAGGATCCCTCACAATCCCCGCACATTCCTGGGATCCCAACTGACCCTACCCACATCCTGAGTAATCCCACATTTCATGACAGCAGGTGTTTGTTTTTTCATGATCTAAGGTTGGAAGTATGGGTCCCCAACATGGGCCCCGAGAAGTTCTAGGGGGATTCTACTGTAGCGGTGATGAAGCAAATTTCATATACTAGGGTATCTAGGGACCCCAGAATTCAGGGCCCGAAAGGGGCCCATGGTTACCCCAACCTGGGCAAACTATGCCAGCCCCACTCCAATGGTGGTGCATTTAGAAAATTGAATAGCCGTACATTGTACCAGGGTTCCCCTGAGTGTCAGGGTTCGGGAGCCAGGGAGGAGGCTGTTGAAATCATGATGTGCTGTGGATGAGGCAGGTGATGTGTTCAGTGTTGAGGACCAGTTGCGGGTCAATGTTCTCAGTGTTGCAAGACAGACAACTTATGAAACATGCAAGCCTAATTTCGCAATTGGTTTTGAGGTTGTCGCGACGTTTCCCATTCATCTCCTAGGGACCCCATTTTGAGAAGCCCTCGTTTCCTTTTTTCTGGAGGATTTCCGCTCTCGATTCCAGTCTGCTCATCTCTCTGACTTCGGACTTCTCACAACCGAGGAATGACTCAAGTTACAAGTTGTTTTCCTTTCTGCATGGGCTTTTCAAGACCTGGTGCCTAACCCGGCGGAACCCTTACTGAGGTAGATCTCCAGCGCATCCAAGGGACCCGTCCTATTTGGGAAATTGCGGCCCTAAGGAATCTACCCGATTAACATCCAAAGTATGGTATTTTCATTCTCTGTTGAACAAAGCTGCAGGAAGCGCCCTTGCAAAACGCCAGCCGTCTCTACAAGCCCCATCTTGAGATTCCATGCAAGTTTTGGAGAGGGTATGGCGTGACCCCTTCGCTCCTGATTCATATCATTTTCTATGATTATCCTCCTTCAAGCCAACATAGGTTCCCCTAAAGCTATCAGAGTTTATTGGCCATTGGTTACATAGGGCTCTTTCGGAGGCTCCATTTTAGCTTGGGAATGTAGACCTAAACCCTAAACATGCCTTGCTATCCTTGCTTGTCCCATATGCCTCCATATGCCCCCTCCTTATTTGGGGGTAGGGTTATGAAGCCGTGCAAGGATGCCGCCTGTGCAAGGCTCCTCCCGAAGGATTCGCGTACGATCGATGCTTGGCGGCAGTTGCGCTGGGGCCCCTTTACTTTCTAGTAGCTAGTATGGGAATGAAGGAATGACAAAAGCACGGAAGTTTCCATATCATTTGAAGTTCAAGACTTTGAGTTTAGGGTGGTTAGTAGAGAATGAAGGAATGGAAAAATGGAATATCAGAGTTACGATTGAGGACTGAGTGGGTATACTAACGGGATCCGCCTTCACTCCTTACAAACGGCCAATCCATGATGTATGGGTGCGTTCAAGGTTTTTGATTTAGATTGAGAGCACGCCTGAGCCAAGTCTGCCGTCATTCAGCAAGCCCGCTGCCTAAGCAAAGGTCTAAAGGGACCGCGGTCCGTGCAGGGCATAAGGACCTCATGCGATCACAGCATCACAGCACCCATGGTGGTGTATCGAAGAAGCAGTCCCCAAATGGTTTTTATTTCAGGCTTAGGCATCATAAGAACTCGGCCGGAGCAAGGTAGCTGCTAGGTGAATTTTTGGGTGTAGTTGCAAGAGTCACAACGCCAGGAGGAAGTTTCTGTTTCAAAGTTATGAAGTTCTATGGGAAGCAGAAAGAATGGTGAAAGCCCTTGTGGCCTTCTTGGAGGCACATGGATCGAAGGTAGTAGGACAACCATGATATATTTAGTCATAGTCTTTGTTGAAGCACCTAAGCATTTCGCAGCCCTGAAAGCCTAATTTTTGCGAGAGCAGGTTTGAAGGTGAAAGCAGGGCACATGCTGATAGTCTCTCGAAGGCCACCTGTGGCGGGACCCTCCTGCATGGACGTGGCTGCAGTGCTGCTTGGCTGTGTCTGCATCTGCTGAAGTCTTGCTGCTCGCACTTTACAACTTCTTCCAAGCAAATTGAATTTATTCCACAAGGAGGAATTCACCAGTCAGCTCAAGAGCCTTCCAGAGCTAGGCAGGCAAAACCCAAGTTTAATTTGAGATAATACCCATAGTCTCTTGTAAGCGTCGTTATAGGGACACCAGTGTTTCGTACCGTGCCTACCTGATTCCAGTGATTCTGTGAAGTCAGAAGGCATCTCATTCGATGCCATGAAGCCTTCTCTGCACCCCAACTTGCCAAAGGGGGCCGTTCTAAACGATAGGCCTATCTGGGGTAATACAATGACCATACTAAACTGGGGGCCCGAAAAAAGTCATGATTTAGAAGAGCCCCCAAGAGCTGCGAAAGTCGAAGCTATTGGCTGTGTGCGAAGGCAATTTAGAGGTCATTGAAGTTTTGGTTCTCGAGGCTACTTTCAAGCATTGGCCTGGAATTCCCAAGAGGATAGATGAACGGCCACCCAAGACATCGTTCTTTGAATTTCTTTGAACTCTCACGAATCCGGACACAAGCCTTGCATCTGAGTTCATATTTGAAAAGTCCGGGGCTTAGTCAGCCGCAAAGATCCCAAATGTAAGGCATTGCAACTAGCCCCTTTACAATTATCTGCAGGGGCGAGGATACGTACTCACACCTATGGCTCTTTATCCCGTAAATAATTTGACCAAATCTCTAAGATCATGTCATGATCATGTCATTTCAAGCAAATCCTTCGTAGCAACCAGGGAAGAGCCGAAAGAGGAGCCGATGCTGGAGCGCCCAAAGCGGACCAAGATCCTTTCCTGAGAGCGTTTAGGGTTTAGGGGGGCAGAGTTTAAGTTTCAGGGTTTTCGGGTCAGTTTAGGGTTTAAGGCCTAGCCGGCCACAGGCCAGGTTTTTGCTCGTGCTTTGCGACATGGACGTGCCTAGACAGGTTTCCATCCTTTTCCGAACAATCTTTCGGACAACCTCCCATGATGCCCCCGTGATATGTCTAACTCTCTCTCTCTCTCTCTCGCGCTCGCCCTCGTGTGCTTTCTATCTATGCATGCAAATCATGCAAAATACGTCTGCCAAAACAGAGTTCAGCTTGGACATAGGATCCATCCAAAGGGGACCCGTGGTTTAACCCTATATCGCCTTATCTATATGTATACACAGATATACGGATACGTAATTCCTATAACACCTTGAATCTAGTGCTTATGTCTTAGTCTAGGCAAAGTCCCCACATGGCGAGCTGAACAAAAGGTTCTGGTAACCCAACCCCAACAATTCGGGTTTTGTTGCTAATTTTGGGGGTTGCGGGTTAAAAACATCCAAATCCCTATTGCGCACCAGTTCTGGTAGCCAACGCCATTGAAGTCCATATGAAACCCGCAGTACACAAATATTGTTTGATTTTTCTCCATAATACCAGGGGGGTCGGAAGTTCCCAAACCTTATAAAATCCTCTCTTTAGCGCTTATACAAAAATGTTTTTGAGGGTTTGTTACCAATCCCCTGGTCCTGAGCACGTGCAGCCCAGGAAGCGCCCTGCCGAGGCGCAGACAGCCAGCGAGCAGCCCAAGCGCTCCAGGCCGGATATTTGTATATTTGTAGTAATTAGTACTATTAGTTGTAATAGTAGTCGTCATAAATATTACTATTGCAAATCATGACCATTGATAATGTAGTAGCAATATTCACTTGATGAGCACAACTAGTAGTACTGGTAATCATAATATGGATTGGTATCAGTGGTTATCTGAATTTTCTTTGCTTGCAGGGTTTAGGGGGAAAGGGATCATGGAAGTTGGTTTTTGAGGGTGTTGGGATCTACCAGGGGTTTGTAGTTTTCCCGAATGCGTAGCAGAAGGGTTCCCGTTTTAAGGTTGGGGTCCAGGGGTCCAGGAGGCAACGCGAGGTCGTTGCGTT
>CAJNIZ010047193.1:203615-228196 GCA_905231905.1 Symbiodinium pilosum | reverse complement strand
GGAGAAAGAGGAGAAAGCGATGACCCCGGACCTACGTCTCCTAAGTGGTTTCGCCCGTGGGGTGTCATTATCATTGCATGTACGTGTCACGTGTCTGCATTCGGGTTCGTGGCTCCTATCTGGTTTGTGCTGCGTTCATCTGGGAATTTGTTGAGGGTTTGGGGTTGAAGCTTTACAGACATGAAGGTATAGAGTTTTAAGCTTTCTGGTTGGAGGCTTGGGCATGGGAGGGGCTGGCGTATGCTTCAGAAAATAAAGCTTCTATGCTGCCAATGACCCCGGTCGAACAAGGCGCCATTAGGAAAACAAACTGCAATCCTAAACCAGGAACGCTCAGAATTTCGTGGCGTCCCTGGTCTGCGATGTGATGCGGATGACTGGGTTTGCCGTTGCAGGTGCCTTGGATTTAGGCTTAGAGCTCTTTCAGGTCTGCCTGAGAGAATAGTGAGAGTTCAGGGCTCATCCTTCAGCATTTTTCAGCAAAAAGGTCCGCAACAACAAGTATCATGTTGTGATTGATAGTTCCAAGAGACGCGTCTGCATGTCGTGATTGTCCTGCGTCCTCGTATGATTTCTATTCGGATTCTATTGATGTTGATTCCGTTCTTGTCCTGTGACCATGCACTGTTTGAGAGCAAGGTCAGATTTGGACCTGAGTTCGGTCAAGGTTAAGGTTTGGTGTATGGTTTCTCAAGCGAGGAGCTGGCTGAGAGAGCATAGAGATGCTTGAGGATGAGGAGGGAGAATGTGGGGGCCGTTAAGGTTTGGGCAAAGAGATTTGGAGCGCTTGGTGGCGGGGCAGTGTAAGAGGGCAGCTGTCAGTTGCCTTGTTTGAGTCGTGAGGTTGTCTGGGTTGCAGCTGGGAATCAGCATTAAATCCTCTTAATGGGGATCTATTGGTACATAGTGTTGAGTGTTAAGGGCCTTCATTTCGAGAACAAGTTATAGTTCTGCCCTCTGCCTCTTTGCCCAGTGCCTGGTGGATTTCAGCACTTACATGTAGGCACGGAAGGCATGGCTTGGCTGCCCTACCACTGACAGAAGCATCGAAGTGGCCCCGCTCCAAAAGGGCACAGCCCTAGGTTGTCGCGGCAGAGTAGGATACGTCCATACGGTCTTTGTATGCCCCCCCCATCAGGATCTAGGCGTTCTGGGGTAGACAAGAAACATAGCTTGTGGCAACCCATACCACTCATCCCAAGTACTTCGCATGAAGAAGGAGGGCCCTGAAGTGCAGGAAGTTGAGTCGGCAGACTACCCTCCCCCAAACTTCCACGCAACCGCTCTCTGGGGCCCTTGCTGTTAGTCTGGGAGACCTCTCGCTGTGCTTCAAAAGGGCAACATGCCGAAATCCTTCTTTGAGGCGACCCTCGAAAAGGATCCGTGACTAAGGCTTGGACTTGTACACTACGAGTCCCTAAACGGGTAAAGGGGTCGGGAGTGCGAGGGCTTAATTTCCGCACTTGTTGTATGGAAGCTGACCCTATCCACAACAAAGCTTAATGTTATAGCCTGATTACTGTCCTATAGAGCCCCCCCAATGTAAAGGCGTGCCTTTTTGATGAAGGGAGGGGCTCCCCCCAGACAAATTTGGGTCGTAGTCTGAATCTAAACTCATTAGGAGGGATCAACTCCGAATTACTCATGGCTTTCAAGCAAACAAGTTGTATTCCATTTAACTATTTCAACCTTTTTATAAACCGTGCAACTTCGCACAAGGAAGGCCCCAAATGAGTCAGGCGTCCTGAATGATTTCCGCAATTCTTCGCACAATTAATGATCCCACGCTAATCAGGGCTCGACATTAAGAAGCACCGAAGTGCAGCTTGAGGATATGTCTTCGCTGGTGGCGAAGTGGGTGCCGTGCTGGGATTTGCAACAGCATGCGCGGCTGGATTCGTGTTGGACAAATTCCGGGCTTTGTGTGAAGGATATGATTGCAAATTTGGGGCTCTTTGGGGTGTGGGGGTTCTTGGGCCGCTAAAATCTGAAGGTTTCAGTCCCATGCTGCAGCTTATCAAAATTTCCCTCTAGACCCTAGATTGTCAGTAGAGACCCCCATGGTCCCTGTGCAATGTCCCTTTACGCTCTCTAGGGTCACCCATGGAAGCCTCACATTGATCCAGGTTAAGTCGATTCGGTGCAGAGACCAGACGCGAGCTGCTTGAACGTGAGCCGCGGTTGTTGTTTAGAATCCGTTTAGCCTTTGGTAGCCGGATGCTTTCTGTTGTACGTTTACTTCACGTATGATGCATTAATTTCATGGACGGTTAGTTTGACCATCAGCAGTCCAACAAGGCATTAGCAGTTTCACATGACGAGCTACAGGGGTCCAAACCCTAAAGCCTCAGGCAACAGAGATGCAGCGAAGCTTGGCGGCTCGTGCTCCTTGACGGTGCAGCTGCTGCCGGGCAATGTGATTGAGCTGATGACCTGTGCATTTGGCCTGTGCTATAGCGTTGCTTGTGTACATAGAATTCGGCATATGCTGACCTTGGCTCTCGAAGTATAACTGGGAGGATCCACTGAAATCACACTTCTCTACCAAATGCTTGGATTGATGAGATCGCAGTGGTTCCAATTGGCACAGGGATGCTAGTTGTGGGGATGCGCCTTAGCAATTGGCTACCCTAGCAAAAGTGCAGTTTTTTTGTGAGAGGAAAGTAGACATGCCGCTACCGCTGCCACTGCTAATATTGCGAGTGCTACTGCTATTATTGCTGCTGCTACTACTGCTGCTGCTGGTACTACTACTACTACTACTACTACTACTACAACTACAACTACAACTACAACAACAACTACAACAGCAGCAACAACAACAACAACTGCTGCTGCTGCTACTACTACTACTACTATTACTACTACTACTACTACTACTACAACTACTACTACTGCTACAACAACAACAACTACTACTACTACTACTACTAGTACTAGTATGACGACGACTACGACTACGGCTACAAGCCACCACCACTACCACCACCACTACCACTCTTGCTGCTGCTGCTGCTGCTGCTGCTATTGCCGCCGCCACTGCTACTCCTCCTCCTCCACCACTGCTGCTGCTGCTGCTGCTTCTGCTGCTGCTGCTATTCCGCAGCCACTGTTAGTAGTTCTGCAAAAGCTACAAGATGCGGTACTTCAGGGAACCTCCCAGATGTGGGTGTGTCCAAAGGAGTGGCTTCAGCTGCAGACCCAACATGTCATATCAGGTGTTAGATATCTTTACTCTGCGGGAATCCTTCAGTCTATTTCGCATGTGTACATGCTTCTCCACAATCCAACATGTCAGAAGGACCTGGGTCCTTTTTTGACAACCCCATGTGTTTTAGATGAAGTCTTGGCTGGGACCTCAATGGCCACAGCCTGGACGTGGCTGAGCCGTGGTAGAAGACCAGGGAATGATGGGCAGAGTCTAGTTAATGGAATCGGAATAATGTCAAGGGAGGTATGTTTGATGGAGAGGTACTCATGTTTGGTTGGTCTCAGTTGGGGCTCATGGGAATGGATCCTTATAGTCCTTATAGTCATCCTATAAGTATGTAAGTATGAGTAACTAGAATACGAAATGCTAGTTACTCCATAAGGATATCTACAAGGACATTGAGCTGTAACATTGTAATCTGGCCATGATCTACCAGGGGCATAGAACAGAAGAGGCCCAACTGGTGAAACATCAGTACACCCTCAATCGAAGGCCTCGGGGCTAGGAAGGAAGAGAAGTAGCATGAATCCTGCTACTGTTGACACTCAAAAACCTGCGTGACGTGGCTAGAATATGGCAGCATCATTCCCAAGGTGGAAGATATTGAAGGTCATGTAAGTTTACCGTATGTCCTTGTTTCCACTTGTGACCTTCAGCGTGCTCCTGCGAGACTTGTGGCGATCTTTCACCCAGATCCACTCGAGCAGTCCCTACTGAGCCAGGTTAAGGAGGAACGCAGGGAAAACTTCAGCAACCAGCTGCTGCCAAATGTACTTCCCCTTTGAAGCAGTTTATAGGGAAATTTGGGGTTACAAAGAGTATATTGGAGAGATGCGTGTGGTGTAGGCTTTGAATAACGAGTCGGGGCCCCAGTTTGGGGAACCTATGGTAAGCATTGCAGGCATTTTCTTCTGGGAGCTCCGTTCCGGCAATACCCACATGAGTAGCTCAGTTTTCGCATGTTCCTCTCCAAGTGCGCTGGCAGACTCAAACCCTAATAGTAATCCACTTGGGGCGCTCTCTTGACCACAGTCTTGTGCTGTCAGCCATGGCTCGAACAGCACAGCCTTGTTTCATGACCTAAAGGTGAGGCTATTGAGGTTGCACTTGTCCTTCCTCAAAGTGGTGTTAATGCGACACTTACCAGCACCTGAGTTGTAAATGCGCAGTACTCGCAACAGTTGCCAGGAGACTAGGCCGGCTCCTTTCAAGTACTCATTGCTTGAAGAGGGTGTTTGGCATTCCAAAAAGTCTGTGGCTTGGAGCTCTCAGCGTGCTCTGGCGGCAGGACCATGCTTGATGGGCTGTGACATGGAAATCGTGGTGCCAGTTTTGCAGGCGTACTCTTTGCAACCTACTTGCCCAGAATCAACCCAGCTTTGTTTCCAAGAGGTGACAATTACAGCAGAAAGCTACTTTTGATGTCCAAAGGGTAGGAGGCAGAGCGACACGCGGGTCAGGATGCGGTGCCTTTATGCTTTGTAGGGGGCCCGGCCTTTCTCATTCTCATGAAAAGGAGGGAACATGTCGCCTCCTAAGGTAGTGGTTCTTTAGTCTGCAGGAGACTGCTTTAGGCCTGGCACAAGTTCTCGCCCAATCGAAAGAATCCAGGCCTATCGCCCAGCACATCCTGGGCATTTGCCATTGTGAGATACATTTTTGAGCTGCTAATCTCTTCTCGCATCAAGAAAACTCAGTCAGGTGTATTTCTCAATAGCATTCCAATAACCAGAACCCCTTCCTGAGGACGTGTGGATGCAAGCCGTTCTTCCGAATGGAGAAGCTTGGGCAAGCTGGAAGAGCATGATTGAGGGCTTGGGGTTGGGTTTTGGAGGATTTAGGTTTTGCGTTTGGGGGGTGTTCAGGGTTTGGAGTCTTAAGCTTTAGGCTCTGCGGCGCTTGTTGGCCATTTTGCCATGCCGGTCTCCTAGATACAGCTGCCTTCGCTTGTCTCCAGCGAAGTTGGAAGCGGGCAGTATGACACACTATTCATACTACCATCCATCCATGACCGTAGTAACCATATACCCGTAGTATACGGCAGCACCATAATTGCCCAAGGTTTGCGGTGCATAGCTTCGTGCTTCAATTTAGTGTCTACAGCAGTCCCATCACTTAACTCATCAGACTTTCAGGAAGATCAGCTGTTTGATTGCAATTGTGTAACAGAACCTCCTGAGTTTACTGGAAATTCCTCTTACTTCTTACGGTTTATTCCGGGCAGCACCATAGAGACACACTTCATGACCAATAAATCGCACACGTTCCAGCAAGAAATATGACAACCCTAAACCCAGCCTATTGCATCCAGGATGAGGTGAAAGACCGATTGGCTGCCTTGTGCCAGCATGTTAAAGCCTCCTGGCAGTTTTGGTCTTGGTAGGCTCTAGGGCTGCCGCCTGGTAATGTACAGGAAGCTTTGGGCTTTAGGTCAATTGTAAATATCCCAATCTTAACCAGACTCCGTAGTTTGCGACTCTCGAAAAGAAACTGATATGGCCTGGGTTCTAGTTTTGGAAGGTACCTGACATTTTTGGGCTGCTGTACCGTCTTGAAGGGTTCAAGCTTGCTCTGCAAAGGGCTGGCTTCAAGGTTTATCGCTCGGTAGAGTGGGCAAACGCCAGCATGAGAGTCTCTGTATAAACGCCGCGATTCTGGATGCAGGAACTCTACAAGCAAGATGCCTTAGGCCTTAGGCACATGCCCGGGTAGGGACAAGATCCGTCCGAGTAGTGTGGATCCTCATGGATTAGGAGTTGACGAGTCCGTAGGGCTTTGGAGGGAATTTCCATGTTCATCTCAACGGTACCTTCCATTTTAAGTGTGAGGTCATCGTGTCCTTCCTCCGAATACGAAACCTTCCATGTTCTTGTCCGTTGTGACTGCAAAAACAAAATCGACTTCCCATTGTCTCCGTTCTTAGGGGGAAAGATTGTGGAGTTTGCCATGGAGGAAGCAAGCTTGATTGTCAGCGGCGCAGTAAACGCAAATTAAGCGGCTCAGGGAGCCTGCAGGTACAGGCAGTGCCTTTGTGTTTTTTGAGCCTACGCTACTTGACATCCTCATGCAAGTGCTTGGTCACACTTGGGGTTATTGGTTAAAACAAGGCTATCATGGATAGTATCCAAGGGGCCAGTATTTGTAGTGGTTCTAAGACCATAAAAACCCTATGCAATTCCAAATAGGAAAGCCGGCGCGTCGCCTTTCGTCATTGTAGCCCCCGTGTATCCCAAGGTCTCAAAGGCCTCCTTTTTTGAGAGGTCCGCTTTCTCAAATACACCCCTACGCCGTGCTTTCTTCTGGATCTCGCAAGGTCGGTGTCCAAACCAAATGGGCAGAGACTTGGCATCGCTTTCAGGGTCTAAAGTCCAAAGTAAGCATAGCGTAGTTTTGCAAGCTTTAGGGTCCAAAGTAAATTTTGTGTTCTGATTTCCAACTTAGACATTATTTGTAGACTTCAGGGTCCAAAGCGGGCATCATTCATAGGCTTCAGGCTGCAGTGTCCACCACAAGCAGTATTTACAGACGTCAGGGTCCAACGTAATTTTTCGGCTTACAGACTTCAGGGCCCAAAGTAGGCGTTGTTCATAGACGTCAGGGTTCAGAGTACCCAGTATTCATAGACTTCAGACTTCAGGGTCCAAAGTAGGCGGCAATTCTAGACTTGGGTCTAAAGCAAGCTTCGCTTGAAGATTTTGGAATCCAAAACAGGTGGTGTTCAACACACTTCAGTGTCTGGCTTGCAATCGTTTCTTGACTACTGCTACTACAACTCGGCGATTTGTACCATTGTTACTTTGAGACATTCCACAATGATTTTCTGCAAGAGGTGCTAGAAGCTTGGGGCAAGGAAGGGGTCTCCATGAGTCCTCTGAGCATTTTTAAGAAGCCATCACTTCGCTTTTCTGAGCACCTGCAGAATGCGCATGCCTAACCCTAAAAACACTCACGGTTGAGAGCATAAGCTCCTACAATCGGCACTGAGCCTGTGAAGGGAATCTACGGGGCCTTTCAGGGTATAAGAGGCCTATACCAGCATAGGCCCACATCAGTGGCCTGTTCTTTCAGCCCAGGCATTCCAGGCCCAAAGTCCGAGCTCGCGGGAAACCTTGGAAGCCTTGGCAAAGCGTCGTCCTGCTGCCGTGGCCGCCTTGTGAAAGAATAGACGGCTTAGTTTTTTTTTAATCAGCGCAGTTAGGCGTAGGATTTAAGGTTTTAGTTTGACGTTTCAGACTGCAGGGTTGAAGGTTTCGGGTTGGAGGCTTCGGGTTTAGGAGAGGGCTTTGAAGCTATTTGGGGGTAATTCTAACTCCGCTTTGAGCCTTCAGTCAACTCCAATACCACCCGCCCAAACTAGCTCTATAGCGCGGAAGCCGTTTGAGGGAGTGTGACGGGCTGGATTTCTTTCAGGATGCGGTTTTTGGAAATCAGGGGTACTCTGGGGTTATTCCAAAATGGCTAGACACTTTTTTTGGGGAACTAGTCAGGTTCTATGGACCTCAGAAACTCGGAGTTCACAGGCTTGCCAAAGCTCCACAGGAGTTTCCGTCACCAAGGTCCCCTGATGTACACTAAAATGCGCCAGACCAAAACTCTCGAAGCAACGCAAATCAGAATCTTAGCGCATGCCACTTCAACTCCCAAAATATGTAATTGTTGGCTACACAAGTGCTGAGGGACAGTAGGGCCTCCCGACCCAAGTGAGAGCCACGTGGTTTAGTGTCTAGGTCGACTCAAGGTGAAGTTGTATGAAGTGGGATTGGATGCTAACTCGTCAGCACATACTGACATGCGGGAAGGCTCCAATTGTTCCAGATTAGCTGCTGTTATGAACCCCTAAACCCTAAACCCCTATTACCGCGCGGCTCGGCGCTGGCAAATGGCAATGGGTCCAAGCATCCTTTGAGCAAAGCCAAGACTGCAATCAAAAGACCGACGCCCAGAGCACCCAATTACTAGGTAGTAGAACCCTCCGGGATCAAGGAGAGATTCGAGCAAAACCTGGACAAGTTTGTAGCAAGTGCCGCGCTCCCAGACAGAGCCTGGAGAGCCCGGCAGAATGAGAGCAATGATGTTCACGCAGGGTTTGGGGTTTGGTTTAGTCCCGTCTCTCAGTCCTAGTTCTCAGTCCTAGTAGGACTATGTCAAACCAAGCTGATGATTCTGATCTGGACTGTTGGGTTTTCTATGGAGCGTGATGCTTAATTACAGACTTCTGGGTGTCTAACAAGGCAATCTTGGGTATTCTATAAGAGTGTATGTTGGTGTTCATTGTGGCTGGTGATTACTGCTGGGGGGTCGGTAAGCTGGGCATTTCATCATGTTTTCGTTAGGCGCGTGCTCATCTACATGGAATCTTCACTCTGCAAGCCCATTGCTCCATTGACCTGGAACCTTTCAGCTGCCTGTGGCAAGATGTTGACCGCAGAGCTCGTAGCCCTGCGTGGGTACCCCAAGGAGTGAGGGTACCAATCCCTACTGTTGATACTAAAAATCCTGCATGACCTTACTATACTAGAATACCACAATTCCCAAGGTCTAAGGTACTTAGGGTCATGCAGGATGCTTAGTACCCACCGTAGTTCTTGCCAACTTTCAGGTTCTTCACATTTGGTGCCGCACTGCCGGAAGATGGCTGGCTGGAAATCGCGTCGTCAACTTGGTGCAGGACTGCGTCGGGGCTGGGGGAGGGGAATGCCTTGTAGGAGCTAACTCTATGTGAGCTGTAGAGGCCTGAAACAAATAAATAGATAAGGTTTTTGGGCATGTGATACCAAAATCACTTCTGAAAGGTTATCATTCCGAATCCTTCAGTTGTATACATTAATAAAATATGTAACTAGATGTTCTGGGCAGACTCCGTTGGGTCTCTGCTTTCTGAGTACCCTCCCAATTGGCAGGGGGAAGGGGCATACAAGATACATTGATGTAGGTAGAAGGATATATAATTCCCTCAACTAACACGGCATCCCCAAGAAGGTCCCAAAAGCAGTCACAGCACAACTGCTGTCCTTTTGCCAGGGTGCGCGTTGGGGTCGTGAGTTCGGGAGCCTACCTTTGCCGGGGCCTGATGGTTATCATCAGTCTACTTCAAGAAGAGAACGCGGAAGTCATGTTTCAATTGTTATGTTTTTTGTGAGTTTCGAAAAGGTTGCTTAGGAATGTTGGGGTGTGATGTAATTACTGGGTAGACAATGACCATGAGCAAATCATGCTTAGCCTACTGAGAGGCTCATGGCAGCTACATTTAAGTTGTTCAAATAAAATAACCAACATTCGAGTAGTTATAGCACTTAGAAGCCTGTTCGGGGTACTTGGAACCCTTCTTAAAGCCTCCAATGAACTTCCCGGTGCAGCTCAGTAGAGGCAAGAAGGCTAGAACGTCAGTATTCCTCTACCCCGAAACTTCGGAAGATTGCAAAACATCCAATTTCCACGCTCTTTTTTTTTTAATCCCAAACCGCTCGTTCCCAAATCCTTATGCGCCCCCAACCCCAAAACCGCTGAAAACCCCAAACTCTTTTCTTGCGCCAGGAGCGGCCGTTGGCCGAGACTGCTCCCCTCATCGCTGTGGGGCTGATCATGGGCACGCTGCCGCTAGACCTGGGGATTCAGGTAACCTTTAAACCTGTATAGCCTTCTTAGCTATGTTTTGAAGAAGCCGCACCATAGCAAGACACTGATCCAGACTCATGAGCTTCAAAGGGATAAGTACTATATAGTTACTATAGTTCCCAATATAGAGCAAGATAATTTTCTCTTGGGGGGTATTGTACTTCTAAACAATGAATACAATCACGCTTGGTTCAACCACCAGGAAAACGCAACCCAGTTGTAGCAGAGGTATGTGTCATTCAGCTGGGCTTACCTGCCGGCTGTTCACCTTCCGCTCAGTTGCTTGGTAGCCTACGTTGGATGGAGGCTTTCTTGCACCAGCCACAATACTGTAAACTGTACCTCCCAGGATCGGTATAGGATGTACAGAGTACAGGGCGGTGCAAGGCTCCCTCCATCAAAGTAGGTTTTAGGTTGAGGGCTGTGGCCTCCCCCTAGCTAATATGGAACCCCATAAAGCCCCACTTAAACGGGGACAGTAGTTCTAGGTAAGGTTTACAAGCTTCCAAGCTGAGGGCTTGTAAAGCTCGATGGTTCCAGATTCTGGGTCTGAAGTTTGAGGTTTACACGGTTTGAGGCTTGGGGCCTATGTTTTGTTTTTTTTCCATATGACCTAGATATGATTGCAGAACCTGATGATGTTGAATCATATAGTTCTTAGTACCCCTAGTTTGAGAATTTCCGGAAGACACTTTTTGCAGGAAGCGCGCGAATTTAGAAAGACATCCCCTCAGCCCTAAGCCTAATTTGCCCAGATTGGACTGTATGCAAATCTGCAATGCCCTGCTGTGCCATGGGATTGCCAAGAAAACGGTCACCTCGTGTAGAGGGTCGTGCCCAGCTGTGGAATCTTCTGTATGAGTTCATTTTTTTCGTCCCTAAGTCTCCTTCACCTTGCTGCTAGCACTAAGGGGGGAGTTGGGGAATGGATCCCTGCAACAATTTTGGTATGATTCCCCATACTAGAACTCAAGGCCTAGATTCCATGAACTATGCGTGACCAGAAGGGACGAGTCCAGGAAATACACTAACAAGTTGGGGGCTACAACTTCTCTAACAAAAATGAACAAGCGCAATTTCTGTCTTCCATAGCATCTTCTGCATTTCTGAACAGGTTCTTGAGCTGAGTTACAAGACTAAGTTCAAACAACTCTCAGCATAAAATCATGTAGTCCCGGCAGAACTTCGCGCATTCCCAGCATATCCCCAGGCGGTATTGAGATAGCTTCATGCGCTCCTTGCATAACTTCCGTGCACACGCCTTATGAGACCATGCTCGGGTGTTTTCGAGGGGAAGCTATTTACAAGTCCTGATTTGTGTAGTTGATGATTTCGAGTTGTTTTTCAAAAGCTTGTCAAGCCCGGTTGTCTCGGACGTTGGGAAATGTCGGAACGTGATGACTGATTGTACCTCTGCGTTGTTGGCGATCAAGCAGCAAACCAACCCGCAGTTCAAACTCCATTCATTCAAAGCTACACTTAGATGGAGCTGGAGTTGCCTAACTAGCTGGTTGTGCCCACAGAACTTCATTGTCGCCCACTCTAATTACCCTTGAATCCTGAACCTTGAAGCCATTAACCTCTACTCCCTAAACCCCTAGACGCTGCACCCAATCCAACTCTAAGCAAGGTAGTACCAGCTCGGTGGTCTTCCACTCCTCCTTCATCATGGCAGTTCTTTCCTACGAGCCCCTGGACAGCAAGCTAACCAGATCTGGGGTTCCAACCTTTTTGGTTTGGAGCTTCTGGATCAGGATGAGGGTCTAAGTCTAACTGTTGGAGATTTCTGCGCACACACGCAACATAATGCTGAAGAGACTCTTATCTCTCCTAGGTCCTAGAGTGGGTCCTTGAGGGTACCCTTTTCCCGGAGACTTTCAGATGCATCCCGTGACAGTTCAGCTGTTTTCCCTGGTCTTTTGAATGTTGTTTGGACATCTGATAACGCGCCAGTTGGCAAATTGGTGGAAGGGCTGGCGAAATGCCTACTGTCTGTCAGCACCTTCATTCCTAAACCTTGAACCTGCACATGCCGCGACGGGAGAGGTGGTGGAACGTATGTTTTGTTTTTT
This sequence comes from Symbiodinium pilosum, assembly GCA_905231905.1. NCBI lineage: Eukaryota > Dinophyceae > Suessiales > Symbiodiniaceae > Symbiodinium > Symbiodinium pilosum. Next base: position 216,298 of record CAJNIZ010047193.1, on the reverse strand, counting down.
CTTTTCTATTTTTTTTGCGGCGATCAAGGGGTGTGGCTTACAGCGCATTGCAGTATGGGATATGATATGGCCTAAGCACAGATATTCAGATCCTGGGAGAAGTTAGCTGAACTGCAGCTGAATTGAGCCTGTCGTCCACATGCACTGTTTCTGGCGTAGGATCTTGCTTGCCCTTGGGACTTCAAGCCTGACAGGCTGAAGAAAGGTTTGAGGGGAAGAGAATCTCCTGTTCAAAGCCAGGCTTTTTACCACATAGCCGCGTGACATTCTATTTGCTTGGAAAACAATAAAACCCGGGTTCAACCTCTTGGCTCTGAAGCAAAGCGTAACAATCGGCCTTATATCGTCTACCTTGCAGTCGGGGATGATGTCTAGTTTTCCTCATAGTTACGATAGTTGTATTAAGAGAACCTACCCAAGAAGAATTTTGGGACCTTGAAGTACCGCCCAGTCGTTCTTTGGTCTACGTCTTCGGGATGTCGCCTTTTGGAATTTCGTGGGGCCCTTTCGAGGGTTCCCTGTCACAGTGGGGGTAGGGTACATCTCAGGCGCGGGATTACCATTGATCCCGGCTTCATCCCTGACAACTGGCAGAAGGCTGAAAACGGGCGCTTCTTGACTGCGAGGGATCTAGGAGCAGCTTTGAATTAGTAATGAGGTACCAGAGAAGGGTGGCTCAGAATTGTAGGTGTAGGGATGAGGACTTAGATTTATAGTTTTCTGTGCTGGGTGGTCGTTCCTTGTTCGAGCCCCTAGGTAGATTTGCTCTACAGAGGCCTCCTTTTAAAAATCGATTGCTTGAGCAGGAATGCCTTGAGAGGCCACTGGTGAACTCTTAGCCCTATATCCCCAAGCAGCAGCCACAAAGCTGGCCCAGGCCCAGTCTTTGAGCAGGCAGGAGGCATCGTTTTCATGCACGAACGCTGCCTGGCTCACCGGAACCAGCGCTGCCAAAGTTCAGGATTTTGATGTTTGGGTTAAGGGTGTATATAGGGTCTGTTGTTTTTTTGGCTTCTGGTGCACAGTTTTGGGTTCAGAGGTTTGGGATTTAATTAGCGAGCACGTGGCAAGATTTGAGTTGCAGAAAATGATGCAGTGAAAGTGGGGGGCAGCTCTCCGACCAAAAAAATCATCGCCATTAGGTGCGTCACGTCAGCACAAACTCGCGCGTACGTCATGGACATTCGCAGCGTACAGCACTGAGAGCGTTGGGCCGTGGTCAACAGCACTTGCATTGATGGTGCGAAGACAGGTGTAGTGTCAGAATTTCTGTTGTTCTGACCTAAGCCCTCGTAGCCGAAGCTCGAGACAGCTTTAATTCAACCCCTTTCAGGCATCAGCCCTTGCATGTGCAAAGGTAAGAAGAAAACTGGTGAACTCCGGTTTTGCAACAAGGAGATGCATCTTGGATGCCGAGGTATTCAGTGCCTTCAACTTTGAAAACAGAATCTGAAGGGTATGCTCGCGTTTTTTCCACTAGGGGCCTACAAGAGGCAAGCAGGATGGGAAGTTGTGGCTGAGTCAACTCCACTAATGTGCAGTTTCCAAAGTTTCAGTAAGGGGTCCGAAATTGTAGTAGATAAAGAAGCGTGACAGGTTTTCCGGAAACACCCAGATAGTCTGGCTTAAGAGAGCCAAGTGTTGGTAGTTCAGAGGGTTGCATGGATGCATTTTCAGCTTGGTCTTGTCATTACCGAAGGTCGCATTCGGCCTGCCCATGCCTAAGTTTTAATTGGCGCGTCCTTCAAGAGACCCTTTGAGTGACATGACAGTGCCAAGATTTCCGCTATATAACGACTGCTTAAAACTGGCGAGACATTTGCTTCCTAGACCTGTTGATCCAGCTGGCTCTCAAATCCGTTAGTACTTGAGAAAAAAACATGTCAACATTTGCAAAATCCAGCAGTTCGCTACAAGGGATAGGAGGTTTCCTTTTTAAAGTCACCAGCTTTTCAATACGCTGCTCTTGGACAATCTCTCATGATATGAGCGATGGAGCGCTTTTTGTCATGGGTCCGGATAAAACCACCCCCCTTACTCCACCTCCCCAAAAAAGCCTCCAAATCAGGCATAGCTGGGTCGTTTGAGGTACGGGTAGTAAGGAGAAGGGTGTAGCATTGGTTTGCAGAGTGGGGTGAGAGAGGACGACACTTTCAAATCCCTCCACGCCATGAAGCTGCAATTTGGAGTTCATCCAACAGTTCCTATGTACTCCCGAAGGATGACCCCCAGACTCCCCTGATAGTCCCTCTAGATCCCTAGGGTTGCTTAAGTTGTATCAGGACCCTCAATAGTACCATCACTTCTAATTGCTGTTTCGTTCCTTGAGTCCCTACTAAACACTAGCAAGAAGAAATCTCTACTACCATGCCTGTTAGAACATATTCTGACTTTCGCGTTCATGTGAAATATCCCACCGCCTTGTATTCTATTAGCTATTCCCTATATTCGCGCACAAGTACGGGGGACCATATCGACTGGGTGTTGACGGGTAGGCGCAGGTGGTCCTTGTAGAGCTGTATAACCTTTTCAATGCTTTACACGCCCAGTGTCACTGTCATTTTCCATTTCATTCTCCATGCTTATGGGGATATCAGTTGGCCGTAGACCTTCTTCTCCATTCCTACTAGGGATTGGTGAGTAGGCGAGATCTAAGGAAGTTCAAGCCAGACCGGGCACCTTGGATTTGGATCTTTGCAGTTGGTTTTGGAATTTTGGGGCTGGGGCATCGGACTTTGGGGCTTGGGTTTTGAGGGTTTTGGGTTTAGGGCTTCAGCTCTGGAGGTTCAAACGCCTTAGTGTGCAACTGCCCGAAGTCCCCTATATGGTTTTGTTCAGGTCATGTAGGGATTGTGGGTTGGATTTTCGGTTCAGAGATTGGTTGATCTTCGGAGGGGCATTTCTTGTGTCAAACCCTAGAAAGACGGACGTTCTGTACCACTTCTGGGTGTCCTGCAAGTGTCATTTTTTTTGTTTATTCTGCCCCGGATATTGAGCGGCAAATACGGCCACTTAATCGCTGACGTGAAAATTCCTGGAGCTAACGCTAAGTCTCCTCAGGCAGCGACCATTTTTTTCGGAGGAGCATCATGACTCGTCTGCCTGCCGAAGCCACTCGTGCATGTGCCAACAGTATGTGCTGTGTGTTTGCCTGAAGTGCACTCGGTATTCGGATTTCTGCGTTTTTCCGCAATTTGCGCACTGGATTAAGGCACACTACTGCAGCGCCATGCGCCGTAATGTCCTGCGGATGGACCATTACTGCCCTTGGCTGGCGAACTGCCACCTGACTTCACAGTCACAAGCGGATCATTGAGGGTTCGTGGAGAAATGTAGTCGGTTCGTTGACGGTTTATTCGCCTGTGGGCGGCTCGGCAGGAGATACCACGTGAACACATAAGCTGCGAGGATCAGTGAAGCTGCTTCAGACCTTTCCATGCCCACCCTGATCCGAAATCCGGCAATGTCTACAACCAACCGACCCCTACATCTTCCGTAGAGATGACAACTCGGTGATACTGACTGAAAGGGGACCTGTTCATGAACTGTTTTGGGGACATTTCACATCACGCACCAGTCGTTTCAGATGGATGACTGTTGCGCGGCATGCTGAGCCAGGTGTGGGCTATCACAACCACAAGTTCTTCTTCCTGTTCCTGTTCTACACGCTGATAGCTACAGGCCTTAGTAGCCCCTATCCCCACCTTAGCAGAGTCCCCCAAATATTGCGCGCATAGAGCTGTACAGCATGCGGCCTGTATGAAAGTTCAGACTTCAAGTGCACCAGCTCCTTCCGAACACCACGGTCATGCCCTACATGGAGGCTCGCGGTTTGTTATAAGTTGGGTCATGAGAATTTCAAGTAAGGTTATACCATGTTATACCCAAATAAGTAAACAGAAAACAGGCATTTGGTTAGGTAGAAGTATGCCCGTGAACCTCCAAGTGATAATCCGACCCTGTTCAACCATCAGTTAGCCGCCATACTCTCTCCTCGCCTGGCTCTCTCGGTCTTATTTGCGCGCAGCAGCTGCAGCAGTAGCAGAAAATGGCATTGGGAGGAGGCGGAGGTTTCCGCATGGCATTTGTCATTTTTCCGCAGATTCAACGCGGTTTCATCAGAGGCTTTGAGTGGGTTGAGGCCACAACTGAAAGCCAGGCTCACAATCGAATGGAACCATGTTCCTTTATGAAGTCTCCTAGTACCCCGCAGCAATTGGCTTGTCACTTTGGAACGTTGTGTGTAGATGCACAGCTTGCACTTAGAGCACAGATGTGTAAGCCACTCCATGGGTGGTCTCTCACAATGGTGAATTTTGCAGATGCCTTTGAAGATGAGAAACGATGTTTTTGACGATTGTTGGGGAACGTGTGGGGGACCTTGGACCCTGACTCCAGCTTCCAGTCTTCAGCAACTTGAGCAGGCACGCTTGATGTGGGCGTGATCCGGGCGCTGCACCCTGTCGGCAGTCAGAGTCTCTTGCGATGCAGGGGCCTGAGATGAAGAGCCAATGTTTTTTTTTTGGGCTGTCGAATTTGATCAGCAGAGTGTAGCCATACTGAGTTCAACCGCCAAGACACAGCTCATCTGTTGTGCAGTTTGTCAGGCCCACAGGTGAGGGAACGCAAGCATGTGGTTGGTTTCACCATGCACCTACATGGCTGGCAGTTTGTTGGTACGTACTCATTGGCTTAAGGCTTTGGCCTCGCTGCTAGCTGGGGCTTCCATGAACTCACATCCAAGACTGCTCGCAGGTCGAGGGCTTGCGCGCCTTGTTTCGTTTAAAGAGCGCTGGGATGAGGGCTCACCGACGCCATCCTCTAAACCCTGAACCATAAACGGTAAGTACCACATCTCAACGGGCTAAGCCTTGAATCCCAAGCCCCAAAAACCATCTTTGGGAGACTTCTGAAACAGGGTTTAAAGGTTCATTTTTGACCCTACTGTGAGAGACGCTGGAGTGAGATGGTGTGCTGTAGACGTGGTGGCCACTGATAACTTGGTCATGACCCTCCCTTAGCATTCGGGGTAACCTGCATAAGGGCACTTAGGAGGCCCACAGGTAGGGTTGCAAGCCCAGTTCCCAGCAATTACTTAGTCCATGAACCTATAAGGAATAACTAAGAACTATGTTCTGAGTGGGTCCCGAACGCCTTCGTGACTTGAGGGTCCCACAAAGTAGATGCTGTGTGTCATACGCTATGCAATTAGTTTTTGGAGAGTGTTTGGAGCCACTAGCCTGTTATGCGCCAGCTGCTAAGGGTTGGTGTGCAGATAGTGTAGAGTCGTTGATCGTTGCCCAAAAGAACCAAAGCCTACCAGGCACTGCTGCACGCACAGCGCCGGTCATACCTTCATGATGGGCCAAGGCACGGGAAGGGAAGTCTTTGGAGGATGTGTTGCTTTGCGGTTCATGGGACGCGCTGACATGATCGTTAACCTGTTTAAATTGGGTGGTTGAGCGATTGTACGTGGGATTTACAAGGCTAGCTCTATTCAAATAGTGCGACTAGTTGGCGGCTACCGCAGCTACTACAGCTCTGCAATGACAAGTTGCTGCAGCCGCTATGACCTCAAACCTTGTGTGGCCCTGCTCTCATCCTCTGTGCTCACCTGCCGCAAACTTGCAAACGGATCGCGTACTTTCAAGTGGTGCAGGAAGATCACCATTTCGCTTCAGATCCTCGTGCCTATGTCGTTCGTGCTGTTTGCCTCGTTACGGGTCTTTGGCGTTAGGGTGCTGACCACTTCTCAGCTTCATGCCTTGTTTGTGACGGTCATCTCATGATTGCCTTCTGTGGCGGCTTAGCAACAGCTGTGCTACCCATACCTGGCTGCAAATGTCATCCTATCAACACCTAATGCTTAATCGCAAAAAATTGCCAACACAAGTTGCAATCATATTGTGGTGCTTCAGAAGAGAACGCACATTTGTGGTGCTACAGATTCTGTGTTGTCTGGATGCGTGCAGGGGCATGACGGTTTGGGTCCAGGTTTAGGATACTGAAGCTGCTTATGTCGTGCGATGCTTTGGTGTCATGGGTGGAGAGAGGCTGCTGGACCTCTGCAGCTTCGTGTTCCGTGCAAAAGTTAGGGCTCTCAATGATGAGCAAATGGATGTTGAGAGCAGGTGCCGTCATCTCGAGCATCCTCACAGTTCTGCTGGGACCTTTTTTTGGCACCTTGGCCTCACTTGCTGGCATTCGTGAGGAGATCTGGCAAAGGCTTCAAGGCACATGGCAATGCAGGCCCTCCTCAGCCAGTCCTGGCAGATATATGCCAGCCATGAATCATGAATCCACTTTCTTTCATGGCGCCATGTTTAAGGGACCCCGGAGCTGGGTAATGAAAACATGTGCTAGACCCTCATCATGAGGAACCCCATTGTAAGGGATGCTTTGCATGTAGTCAGTTGTCGGGGCCTAAGCTGGACCACTCCACTGTTGCAGGTACAGACTTAGGATCTCTTTTGGGACAGTCCCTGCAGTAAATACCAACGAGGGATTGTAACTTGTGGGTGGCACGCTGATCTAGGGAATGTCAATGCAATAAATGTAGTACACATGTGCGTAGCGTAGGCGAATTGCGGGGTTTACAGCAGGGTACCATCATAGGGGAACAGTGAGCCAGGGTGTGATATCTGTTCGGAACAAGTGGAGCAGCACGGCCCCGAAGTCAGCAAATTCCCCTCTGCAAGGAATACTGTACTCTTTGCCAAACAAGGATGGAATCCTACAAGGGCTTGTCAAAGGACAGCAGGCTTCGTAGGAGTATTCGTTCTGTAGGGCGTCAAACTTCAGGGGTCCCCTTTCTGGGGTTCAATGGCAGATTGGGGAATGTGAGGGTGGCCGCCGGTTCAAGAAAAGGGCTCTGAGGAGGGACTCCACGGAGACATGCGGATTAGGACGAGGCTGTGAAGGTCCCTATATTTTGAGGATTTTGGCAGTGGTGTTCTCCAACTTTGACATCACCGCACCACTTTGCGAGGCAACTAGAAGCCCATTACCAGCCCCAATTCCAAACATGTTAACCCAAATCTCCACGGAGCATCTCACAACAGAGTTGATCCGCCACGTTCCACGGGCTGCAGAGCAAGCAGAGCTCATCAAATCTCAAGTACTGTAGCTGCAGGTGCCAATGTAGGCAGGATGGAGGGCGGGCCATGCAGCATGTTGGCAGTTGTCAACGTCAAACCTATAATATATCAGCTTCCAACACAGCAGTCCGTCTCGACCACCTCAAAAAACATGGTCCTTGTCATGGACACCCCACATGCTTTACCCCATTTCTACAACAATATGCCAAAACACCAGTGGCTTTGGTTTTGGAATTGTGTTTTGGATCTTGGTTTTGGTTTTGACGGGTGGTTGTTTTGCGACAATTTTCATGGATAATTCGTTTGGATTGTTGGATGTGCTCTGCTTTTCTTCGTGGGTTTGGAAGGGCCGATTCAATAGGCGAGTCGAAAAATGGCGCAAATGTGGTGGGATATATGGGTTGGGCGTGGGATGAACTGGGGGATACTGGCGGATGACCCTGGCTAGCTTTTATAAGGTTTCCCCCAAAAGGACCTCTAGGTTTGGGGAGCCTCCATAATGTCCATTAGTGCCGTCCGCGATCGTCTTAGAATGCCTACATATCTGGGATTCCTAGGGCGCCCACCACTACGTTCAGAAACCCCAAGCCCTAAAAGGTACCCAAGGGCACCCTGAGTTTGAGAAGCCGCATATAAGCATGAGGTTTCCACTGCTGGCTCATGCGACACAACATGACGACCATCGACTCCTGGCTTCAGTTGAGGTTTGAGTTCCACTGTCTGTAGCTGTTTGGATTCTGATTGAGGGCGTGGAGAACTTCATGATATCGATACGCTTTCAAGTCGTGCGTTTGTAGTCAAGCCAGTTTTCAGAAGAAACCATCAAGTTGTTTGGCATTTGTACAGTGTTGAGCTGCACTTAGGTGTCAAATCAGTTGCAGGATTTTGCATGATGAGAACATTCAGTGTTTTGGTAGCGCACAGGGGCAGCCGGGCAACAACGAGAATCACGATCAATATGCAGAACAAAGACCATGATCACCAGAAATTGGCTCAAGCTCATCAGTTCGAGCATTGTTGTGCTTACTTCCACAACAGAATTGAACATAGGTTCATGTACAACTCCAATGCTTCTCTGAACATATGTACACACTCACACACACATATGTACATAAGTATGTACACAACACATATACATGCACACACCTGTGCGTACGCAGTCACGGTCCCAGCAAGACCCGTGCTGTGTTGCCAAGGAATACTGTGAGAAGAGAAGAGACAACGAGGAGTCACGCATGTCGCACTACGACATCGGAGTGTACAAGAACGTCCAATGCCGCGCCCCAAGAGTTTGCCTCAAGGGTTTTCGCTGCCAATTAGGCTTCGTCATTGTCAGCGAATCAGTAGCGACGTTTCAACTTGTCAACTTTGTCCGGGCGTCAGGATGCACAAACCCTCAGACCCGGCACCAAACTCCCTCAGACCCATCGCGGTATTCAAGTTTCCAGGCTCCGTCTTGAGCTGAAGGAGGACCATACTTGGTATATAATGGAGAGTCAAATGGAAAAGAACATGGAACATGAAATGGAAACCCTAGGTCCCTGTAAAGGGGTATATAGGGATATTACCCCAATAATGGAGAATCAAATGGAAAATAAGATGGAAAATGAAATGGAAACTGGGGGAATATAGGGATTTAAGGAGGCCCTAGCTACTAGTGCTTTTGTTTCCCCTGTTAGTGGCTGGACGAGCACTTGGGTTGGACCAAATGGTTGTTAGGATCCTTGTTGTTGAGGTCAAAGTTTGTGCCAAAGAATCCTACCATGACCCCGCAGCCCAAATCCTAAAACTCAAAATCCTACGTACTGGTAACGGCATTGATATTTGATATGGGGAGGCAGTGCATTCGGGTTTGAGACTCAATTAGGCGGGCTGCTCCACTGAAGAATAAATCCTTCCAGCGAAGCTGAGGTGTGCTAGGAGACAATTGGATGCTTTGGCTGCTTCCAATCTCGGGCCCGTCAGGAGATGGCTTGCAGCCTTGTCCTGCATTTATAGGGATTGTGTCGGGATAATGTTGCAGGATTCGTTCTACAGTAAACGCCAGAGGCAGGCGGGAGGGAAACGACAAGCTGCTTTCATTGTCTTCATCAGGGATGGACGGACGTGACATATTATTGGAGAAATTATCCTGCATGGTCTTCAACCCAAGCCCCAGGAAGTGTGGTGGTGCACGGTAAAGGTCATGCAGGATTGCTATTCTGGGCAAGAAAGGGCTCAAGTTATAATGGTCAAGTTGTACAGTTATACCCTAGCCCTAGAACACATTGTTATTGTTGTGGCTTTCATGGAGCCCCCAGCACAGGCACTATCGACAAGGCTTTTTTTTAGGGACCCCTGCGGGCGTCCGTGTTAATTACTTTGAGGGCTTCGACTGCAGCCCTCAGCCTAGCCATGAGGCCGCTCTCCAACTCAAAATCCCGAAGCCCTAAGAAGCCCCTAAACTACTATGTAGTATATTGGGATTATATGAGGGTTATATAGGGATAATGGCAAAGAAAAAGACAACTACTACAGTATATACTGTGCTCCCCAAAGGGCGTCCTTAAATTTGGGACAACCCAAATAAGCCCTTGCCATCCCTTGCCCAAGAGTGCCCCATGCAAAAGCTCTGATTCATTTCGCAAAAGTGATATTTGCCCCATTCTGCGCATAGACCGCATAGAGCTATTCGTCTAAACCCTCTACCGAGTACCCCCCCTAAACCCCAAACCGCAATAGCTCAGCTCAATAGCCCCTCTGTCAAGGCAGTGGGGTGTCGCGGAGCTGCGAGCTGCACCGCGGGCGCTCGAGGACCTTAACGGGCATGTTGTAACGCGGCGCAGTTGACCTGACCCCGACCCCCGAAGTAGTTGGATCTATGACTGCCGTACGGGCCACACGACTGTTGCAGGTTCCTTCTTTTTGGGGCCGACAACTGCAACTTCCAGCCTTTTCAAATTCGCATGCCTTGCTGAAATTCTGCTTTTTGTGCTTGAACCGCAGGCAAGACAATGCTTAACTGCGTAAGTTGCTTTGGCCCAGTGTAGCTGCCAGTGTCTCGGAAGATGCAAACTTGATATAAGCCAAACAGGGATCTGGAGGTGACTTGCTTGAGAGCTGGCTTACGGGTTTATATTGCCTTCATGAACCCCAAGCCCCGATCCAAATCCGCAATTAGATACCAACAGCTCAACACTTTTTGGCTTCGGGGGGGCTGGTAGGTAAGGGCAAGGCGGCTACAACGGGAGGTATCATTGAGGGGATGCGGTCGGGTCTAGGGTTGGGTCACTTGAAATATTTGGTCGATTTGGTCGAAACCGGGTGCCAGCCTTCCTAGCTGGACTTGATCGCCGGAGCCAACCTGCGCCCTACAAACCCGACTGCATTTAGAAAGAGGGGCCTTTGCCAGCTTCCATGTCAATTTGGAATCTGCTAGGTGATTGCTGGCCATGCAGTTTGTATCAGACGAGAACTAATGAGGAACAACAGCAATAATTCTTTGCAGAGTATACCCGCAAAGGAACCAGTCTCAAGAACCTCTTTGAACTTCATCTTGTTATGCCTGTGGCAGAGTTCCAGTGACATGATCCAGTGCTGATCCACTCTGAACACTTTTCTGTGCAGTTGGCAAAAACGCGCTGTGTCCTGCCACCAGCCTGTTGTGCGGCATCCCCCTTCCAACATGCCGAAACCCCGAACATCCCGGAGCTCTATCCCTGCTGGTTATTAAAGTGTTAGTACGGGAGGAAGGGAAGCAGACAACATGGAATCAGCTGTATGGTTCAGGGCTTAGGGAACAGAAAAGAAAATGGAAGTTGCAATATTTTGGGGGAGTACAGGTGCTTATGACATATATAGATCCATTCCTCCACTCCCTGCTGACAAGCGGCCATTCCGCGACATAGATGTGTAACAGAATCCCCTGGCTTGCGACAAGCACCTTTGCGACAAGGGTCTTTTGTAGGGCATACCTGCGCCAAGCATTTGCGACAAAGGTATGTAACAACATGCCGCAACCAAGGGGTATGTAACAAGGGGGGGGGGGGGGGGGGGCGACAAAACGGTGTTTTGATTCACAGCCGAGTAGTAACTAACATGGAGAAAGCCTGCCAGAATCCATGAACTAGATGGTCCGATGGCAAATTGATGCCTCAACTGTTGGTGGTTGACTGTTGCCTCTAGATGCTGATGTGAATGGTCGCGTGGCCAGCTTTGGCCACTCAATCCTATCTATCCTGGGGAAACCCTCACCAAGGAGTCGGGATATTATGTCTAAACCCCAAACCTTAAACGAGAATTCCGAACTCCCAACCTCCAAGCCCTAGACCCGAGGAGCCGCGCGCCGTCGCTGCGCCGGCGGTGGCGGCCGAAGCTGCAGCCTCGGAGGCCCCGCCGCCACCACGCGAGGAGGCTCAGGGTTTGGGTGTCAGGGGTTGGGGCACCCTAGGGAACCTTGGGGAGATGTGTATATACGATTGCTTTTCCACGCTCTACCCCTACCGTGTCTCTTGCAATTGCTTCTTCATGCACTTTCCAGTTTTCAACCGTATAGATCTTATTGGCTTTCAGGAGGTGGTGAAGCAATGTGGCTGGGCTCTCAAGGACTTAGACTTCGGGTTCAGGCAAAGGGGAATGAAGGGTTCGAAGGGATGAAGTGTGAGGGGCTTTATTTGGTATCCCAAAAGAAAGTCAGGCACTTTCCAGCGGATCCAGTTCCCAAAGCCCGAAGGTGCCTTAAACCTTAAAACCCCCAAAACCCCCCAAACCCTCAAACCCCAAAGTCCAAAATCTGAAGCAGCGCACCTCATAAAACGTCCCGGAGGCCCAGGAGGCCAGGGAGTCCCGGCCGCCCACGCTGCCCTCTTGCGTGCCGCTAGCCTCGGAGGCCCAGACCCTACTCGAGCATATTCTAATATGTTATAAGGGACTACTATAGGGAATAATGGAAAAAACAGGAACTACAGGGATTATAGGGGTTATCTTATAGTATATTTGGGGTTGTTCTAGATTCTAGACTATATAATAGTATTATTCTTAGTATCCACCCCAATAATGGAGAATCAAAGGAAAAAGAAATGGAAAATGAAACGGAAACTCGGGAATATATGGCGGTTATACTAGGGGTTATATAGGGACAATGGAAAAGAAAATGGAAAGTACTATACTATAATAGGGTACATACTTGGGTTGTATAGGGCCTTATATAGGGATGGGTGCAGGGTGTAGGGATTCCTCCCAACGACCGCTCACGTTTAATGTCATGTTGCAAAATAGAGTAGATAAGATAGTAAAGGGTCGCAATGAGGTTATACACAGCAACAGTCACGAATGATGTCAAAACATGTCCAAACATGAGCAATATCAATATAGGGATATGTAGGTGTAGGTTTATACAGTTATGGGCATCTGTATGAAAGAGCTCACGTGTACAGATACACTCACATACACACACACACATATATATATATACACGTATGCGCAATGGTTTTCATAGTGGTGTAAAGCGATGCGAGTTGTGCCGGCAGAGGAAGTAATCGCAGAGGTAGTGATCCGGTAGTATGGGATTTGAATACGGTTCGTTACAGTAGTTCGCTTGCCAGCCAC
>CAJNIZ010047193.1:191691-203515 GCA_905231905.1 Symbiodinium pilosum | reverse complement strand
GGCGCGCGTTTAGCTGGCAACATGGATTTGAATACGGTTCGAGTTCTTGTCGTCCTCCTCCTCCTCGTTGTTGTCGTGGAGGTGGTGGTAGTGGTGGTGGTGCAAGCCAAACAGGCTGAGGTAGATAACTCTTCAACCACTGACAGGCACCCATGGCCTTACCCTACGCTCAAAGAAGGCGTCTGCAGGTTTCCAGACCGCTTAATTTCATTTGCAAGTTAGTACAATTTTGGATAGCTGGCTCGGTCGTGCATTGGGGATGCTATTCCAATTCGTAGCTGTGTTCCAAGCCTGACTGAGATTGGTCTGCTGCTCAGTTTCCAAAGATTGGGAGTCCTTTTCTGAGGATCGCCCACAGTATTTGGGGGTATGTATTGGTCTTGCCCTATCTAACACTGCTGCATGAATTCCTGTAGGTGTTGCCTTGCGACCCAGGAATTGAATCCGACCGTGGAGCACCGCACATCTCTAGAAAATCCTTTGCAATCCTTCACGTTCTGTTTCTCTTGATCAAAACCCATTGGCATCTCGAACCCCGCGCCCGTCAAAAACTTTCCGAGAATCGGCAACTATTTCGGTTATTTCAAAGACCCCTGGTGAAGAACTTGCGCAATAGTCGTCAGCCCTCATTGAGAAACAACTTTGTGCCTTAACACGGAGAGGGTGGAGGCTAGAGCTTACAGTGAGGGCCAAGGCGCATTTGCCTTCGTTATCACGCCGAAAAGCCTAACCCGAAAATCCCGAAGCCCTAAAAAACCCTAAAGCCTACAAAGCTTAGACAGAGGCCCTGGGCGAGATCTGTGGTGACATTGTCGCCACCTGGTTGCTCGGAACTCCTGCTTGCTGGTCAAGGGGGAGTGGGTGCTTACAATTGTTCTCGCCCAATTGTAGCGCTTCAAAACCGCATCCTTTACAGTGGTACTCATGCAGCCTTCTCCAGTTCCCATAAAGCACCAGTAAGACTCCGTAAGTCTCAAGGTTTCAGCCCTCGAGCATGTAACTCAGAAGAGTTTCCAAAAATATCCCGTGCTGTGTTTAGGAGTGTTCAGAGTCAAGTGTAGCAGATGGTCCCGAAAGAGGTCATCGTCAGGGCTTGTTACAGCCCAAAGCCCTAGCAAGTACAAGCATGCAATCATCCATTCTCAACAGCAACACAAACACACACCGGCAGTCAAGAAAATTAGAAGTCAGATTATTAGGAAGAATGCTGAAAGTACGAACTAGCGAAAAACGACTCGTGACTTGACCTGCCCAGTCCCTGACAAGCAGGCTTTCTGCCGCGAGGTGGATGCAGTGTGTTCAGATTTTGGGGTTTAGGGTTGAAAGATTGTAAACGGATTAACGGATTCTGATCCCTGAAAGATAGCTACGCCTCACGAAGCGGGGATATGCAGTCAATGTACTCTGCACCTGAGATCTGACCCCCCCCCTCCAAAAGAAAACATCAGTGGCACGCATGGTTCATGTTCCCCGGTGACTAGAATGAGTACGTTGTGTGACCCGGTTCCCAGAGTATGTCAGCCGGCACATTCAAACTCCAGGCGCTGGTGCAGACCAAGGTGGGGGGGCCAGCTTTTGGGTTGCTGTTGCTCATGCGGGAGTTTGTCAACGCTGTCCCCATGTAGCCATAATCCTCAGATCCTATGCCCGTCAAGAAGCGTAAGCCCATTAGAAGTCGGAAGCCATAATGACCTTCGATACAAATATATATACATGCACATAGCCCTGAAGATGTTTTAAGGCGTCATGTTTGCAAGTATTATATATACATATACATTTACTCATATGTACATACCGCCATCACGTGCACGATTTTGAGCCTTGCCGCAAAGGCAATAGCCTTTGTCGCTTAAGCCCTAATTGCCTTGCAAGGTCAGGGCATGGGGTTTACTCCCCGCCCAGCCAGAGCCCATCGAGACTGTGGTGCAGCAGCTCTGTCAGCATAAGCCGAAGAAAATATTGTGGTTTCTTTGAAAGGATAAGGTGGTCAGCTGAGGGTTCCACGTAGACGTTGTTGTGGTCATCAGTTGATTTCCCCGGAAGTGCTGACAAAAATTGTCAGGCTAGCTGCGGGCTTCAGACGTTGTCAGGCTAAGCGCAACCGACTCCATGCCGGTTGTCATAGGTTTCTTGCACGGATGATGTAGGCATCCCATGGCATCCCTATTTAGTATAGGAGAAGAAATACCTTGTAATATACTCGGAATTTACTACAGTCTGGATACATTAAAAGATTGGCCTCGCTTCGACGTGGTCTCTTTATTTGAGGGCTAGTTGCCTCTGGCTGCCTGAAACTCATGCAGTTCTCCTGCGGCAAGTCCAGCTTCTGAATACAAAGAAGGGCGTTGATGAATGATATGTAAGTTTTGACAGGGCTTCAGCAGGGCTTTGCGCGTGGATGAGGCTTTTGGTAACAAGGCAGCGTCGGCTCAACGTATCCAAAGCCGCGGAGAGTGTTTTGTAGTTCTGGCGGTTCACAGCTGTTAGTGATTGTTCCTCAAACTTGGCGGGCTGCCAAGCCTAGCCCCAGACCCTTAAACGTAACGGTGTTGAAGTGGGGGTGGGATAGTGAAGGCAGGGACCATTATATTTGATTATTTGGAAATTGTTACCGGATCCATTCTTACACTCTTTCTTCAGCACCGCCAAGTATGAACCACATGGAAAGCTTCCAAAAGCTGCAAGCATTGCATCCATCTTTCTACTGGCGACAGATCTTGTCACGTATACTGCCATGCAAGCAACCAACATTTTGCTCCCAAGGCCGCCTGTCCCCCCTGGCCAAGTGTTCCCTTCCTCAGAGGGATGCCTTAAGACCATACATGCCCATGTGTTGACACTGGTTGTACTGAACATAGCCTGAAGATGCACTCAAGCTGGTCTTGCTTTCGTTGATGTTCATTGTGATTCTTGGTTCGCTGTTGTTACATCACTTTTCCGCGTCTAGGAGTGTGTTATTCCGTTTCAAGGATTCGCAATCCATCAAGCAGCTATGCTGCAAACAGAGGGCCCCCAGACCGACCCTGTTGCAGGGTCGCTCGGCGGAAGTGATTGGTATCTGAGCCATCTCCATTGCCTGGAGCGAAGCGCGCAGCTGGAAATTGGAAGAAGGACAAATACTACTTCTGCAGGTAGTACACGATAGTAAGCGCCTTCAGAAAAGTATAGGAATCGCAATTGTTCTAATGCGTTGGAATACGTTGAATTCACAATGTACATGCTGTTAGAATTAATTAGTTAGTTTGAGAATCGGCAGTGAACCGCATGCTTGCTAAAATGCAGAAGCAAAAACCAGGTCCTAACCTAAAATCCTTGTCGCTAACATTGTGGCTCAGACTGCTGTTTTGTAGGACCCCCCCCACCCAATTATGGGCCCCTTTGGGCGGGGAGTCAGGCTCCGCACTGCTCACACTCGTTTTTCCACTCTCCTCGGTCTATTTCTGTGAGTGTAGGGTGTGGTCAAGACATAAGCCCCGCAACATGATTTCTGGTATTTTCATGTACAGCAACTCTATGGATATGTGAGAGTGGTCCAACACCGCCTGCACCGATATTTTGTAAGAAACGAGCTCAGGCAGATTTGCCGAAACCCCCACTGCCCTGACCCTCTTAAGCGGGTGGTATGTAGTTTGTATGTACACCTAGACCTAGATTCAGTCACTGTTTCCCGACCAATAGATTGCTAAAGAGCTGGGTGCGGATAGCTGACACTGAATTTGCTTCCGTGCTTGGTATATGGACTTTTCTCCCCATTACTGGCATCCATTTCGGACCATCTCCGGAAAACGGCCCACAACTTAGAGAAACTCCGGCTTGTTTCTTTGTAGACGCATGACTGTACCTGTAGTAACATGTCTCGAGTCCCGAGTCCACCTCCAAGAGATCCATTCTTACCATCGTGGCATCGAACCGCCCAGCGCGCGGTTCTGAGCCGATGCGAGCAAAGTGCCAATTCATCACGAGTGACTTGCGGCCCCGTGGAATCCAATGAGAGCCTTCGGATTAGTTGTGCATGCTGGTCGTTTTGATTCGTAATGTCATGGCAATTGAAATGTGAAGTTCTTGTCGGAATAACTGGGCTTCAAGGTCGAGGTCTTGATATCCAGCAGTTTCCAAGCGTTTGTCGTCCATGGACTGCAAGCCCCATAGACGCTAGACACGAACCCTTACACCCGGAACCCAGCGCCCTGACCGGCAAACCTTTGGCTGCCCGCCAGGCTCTACCATTCCATTTGCCCTAACAATCACCCCGCACGACCGAGAGAAGTCGAACTTGCTGGAAGACGACCTTTACTAACTGCAAAAAGGGGCCAGGTAGGGGTATGTTTAAAATGCATTTGGGGGGCTCTAAGGCTACCGCGTGGCCGTGGGAGCCACTGCTAGCAAATGATCTGTGCAGATAGTTCATCAAAGAGACGCGGGGTATGTCGCTGAGTACTATCAAGGTTAACTGTGAATTTCTATCGCTGTTATTCTTCTTGGTACTAGAAATTGGTATGGAACTGTCTGGCTGGTGTGGAGGTGTCAGGCCGGCAAGCTTGAAAGAGGAACAAGAGGTTTTGAATCTGTCTAATTACGTCAGGCTCCGGTTGTGCCCCTAGGCGGGGGGTTCTCAAAATGGGGTGCGCTAGGATTTATGGGGTTTCTGAGGGTTTTAGAGGGTCCGGTGAGGGATTACGTAGGCACGTGACATGCGCTAACCGCCTGAAGCCCTCGCATTTCTCAGCAGTCCTCCCCCAACCATCTGCCCTGCTTGAGGGTAGCATCCGCACAGTTAGGGCTGCTCGACAAAAAAGTATTCTGGCCATCCATGAGGCGCAGCTCCCAGGCGCACATGAGTTGTGGGTGTACGGTGCAGGGTAAACAAACAAAGCCTCATGCAACAGTTCCTGCTGAGCTACTGTGACTGGGTCAGTGGGCCAGTTCACATCAGGCTTCGTAACCCAACAAGTAAACAGACATCGGACTCCACGGCGGGCCCATGCTGAGCAGGCATTGCGCTGACTCACAAGGGGTTTCCTCAAACAGCGTTTCACTTGTACAATCTTGTGCAGCTAGTGACCTTCAATATCTCTTAATCAGACAATAGGAAACTTGAGTACAAATAGACCACAAGCAAACCTCAGAAAAAAGTCCAGGACACACGGACACCCGAGAGCAGGGTCTTTCACATTTTCTTGAGCAGCTGAATCTTGCAGGCTCGGGTTTGGTGAGGCCATGGACCCTGGCACGCACGCAAGCATAGTCAAAAGGCCTTCGCGCTGAGCACCTTCTTCTCATCGGGTTAGGATGTAAGATACCTTGTTTCCAACTGTCTGGAGGCAAGTCGTGCCCGCGCATGTACGCAGTCAGAGTAATTACTGCTCTGGTCTAACTATCCTGGGTACGAGAAGCCTCGCCGAGTGTGAAGTTTTTTAATGGCTGACTACATACCAAGCTTTCTTGGTTCTACAAATGAGGCGGCTTTCTAATAGTGTCAGTCATCACTTGTGAAGCCTGGTTCGGAGAAACCCCCATGCAGTTTGCTAGATGGCGGCAAGGGTTTGCTGCTGGCCCCTCCTTGATGTCATGCCTTCGCAGTGCGGGTTGACTGGTTTTTGTCAAGCAACAATGTCGCACCTTCCCACACTTACATGCAAACTAGACCATGGTCATTTTGCATGTAAAAGCTGCAATCCATTTCGAAGAAACTTATGGGCCTCCTCCATTTTAGTTTGGAGGAGCGTGTTTGGAGCCGGTCTGCAGAGCCGTTGCCGTGCCATGCGTTCTTAGCACCGTGCTGCGAGACTGGCCAGGCGAAAAAAGCGCGCTACGAACTTATGTACATTCAAATGGGAACTCCTAGTAGTGAGTAGTGTAGAATGAGAGCAAATTTTCCTCATCACCGGACTTCTGTGAATAAGACATTGTGAGCAAATGCCACGGGACTTAAGCAGGCCCCTACCGCAAAAGAAGGTTTGGGGTTTAGGGAAGTTCCGATTACTTCACTTGCGGCAGAAATGGGGATTGTAAAATATTGCGGGGCTTTTCACAGACTCGTAAGTTTCTAGTTGACTGGGTTCAAAGAATTTCCTCTGCACTAATCAGCCCAAAGGACATGCGGCAGCCGCGCATAAGATCAGGGGCAACACGCTAAGCAATTCTTTAGCGACTGCTACTTCCACAAGCTGCATTGTCGGGAGTGTTGAGGTCTACAGCACCACTGGCGCCATGGGCTTCTTCCTTGTTGATGGCACCGATAGTACCCTGGCCTTTGACGTCAGGGCGACGCGTTTTGGATTCTAGGGATTATTCTAGGATTCTATAGATTAGTAGAGGGATCCATCCACTCTCGCTTTAGCACCAGTAATGAGAAGCAGCAAGAAGCCCCCATTAATATCATTTTTTGAAAATAACGTGGCAGATGGCACCGAAACCGGGATAATGTAATTAGGGGTTTACCGGGCTTGGGGAAGAATGAAGTCAAGCAAGGTAAGTCCAGGACTGCAGCACGAACTCCCGGAGGTCCAAGATTGGGGTTCAGGTTTTGGCCCTTGTCCTGTCCACATTCCTCGTTTCTATGCACGGAAGATGCTCGGAATCCGGAAACCTCGCCGTCTGAAATTAGTCTAGTACGGATCCCCAGTTTGTGCATCGTGGGAATTGTCATTGAGGCAAATCCCCACATACATTTGCGAGTTTTCAAAGTGACAGAAAATCATATAACGGAGGAGCCGACACAATTAGAATGGGGTTTGGGCGTGAACTTCGCCATACCAAAACTGTATAAGGTTACTTCAATTTTTTCAGGTTTTCACATGGCCACTCCTCCTCTACCCACCCACAGAATCACGTTCTGAGAGTCATGGATCTCTACGGGCCCTTGATCTTTTGAACGGCCCCGCCAGGAATCACAAACTTTAAAACCCCCAAGTTTCCAGGCTGGGCCGTCAATCCAAACCTCAAGCTGCAAATTATCCCGTACCCCACAGTAGCCCCTAGATCGTAAACTGAGTCAAAAACCTCCAAGCCCCGGAGTCTAAACCATCCCTAAAACATATACCCTGAGCCCTAGACGCAAGCCTAGATGAGACCTACTTTTGAGCCCTGAAATCTAAAACTGGTACCTACTCATTGCTACTTGGATCCCTAGAAGAAGCCAAGGCACGGGGACGTGGCGCAGTCAGCGGAAGATTCGTTTTGTGCAGGCCTCTGCGTAGTTGGGGCTGCCTGATAAGGGTTTAGGGGTTGAAGGCTTAGGCTTCAGGGCTCAAAGTTCAGGATGTAGGGTTTATGAAAAGGGTTGAGCTTGCAAACAGCAAGTTAGCATGGAGCCCACATGCTCCAATTCGAGATGACAGCCTTCTTCATTTGTATTTGTTGAAGGCACCGGTTGTCTTGGAAGTATGTTTTTGTTGATTTCCAGGTCCGAGATGGGGGATGGGCAAATGGAGCCCTATGATAGTCTCTGCAAACCAACGCGTGATCTCCTGATACTGCTTCTCGATATTCCCCACGAAGCCGCCGAGGTTTTATCCAACTCCTGCATTGATAGGTTTGCTGCTTGTGCTTGCAATGCGCTTACACAGGATTTGCTCGTTCCCGGAAGATTTCTGGACTCACGTACACTCCCCAAAGAAATATTGAAACTCAGAGGCCCTAGATGCAAAGACTGCTGTACTGTTGAAGGAGTTTCTGTGAGTCCATGCTAGTGTGGGGGCGGATAGGCCCCAGAGATGTGGCCAGATGGGCGCTAATTCATTCTCGCCCGCCTGTTGTGTTCGCATGCGCCAGAGGGGGTTTTCTCAAAATAGCGGTGGCCTTCGGGACCGTGAGGATGTGTTGTTGGCGTAACATGCAGTTTGAAATACCCCCACATGTCTTCCCTGCTGTGCTTACTGGAGTCACTCCCCCACTCATTTAGAGCACCTGTAAGGGTCAGGTATCCCTTAGGCAACCGCTTCTTGTGGTGCGATTTTAGAGTAATGTCCTTCGGTACAATTTTGGTAGTTTTGAGCACTAGAGAAGCCCTGTGCAGGACAAATTCCGCTTCACAGTCTCTGCCGGCAGTTCTGCTGCATTGGATTAGAAGAGGGTTTGGGGAACGTCTTTCTATGCAACATGTAAGAGTTATTATGGATGGATGGGGGCTTTGCATGTGCGGCTGGAGGGCTCACACCGTTTGCGGGAGGGACTTGCAGCGCTTTTGGGTCGCCAACTGATGGGCTGTCTTCAGGAATTGGAGGCAACAAGGCCTTAGACCATGAGTGCAGCAAGCTGTGTATTCGACCCTGTCTAGACTATCCCTCATGATTCCAAAAAATGTACAGATACCAAACCGACCATTAGGTACCAAACCATCGTTGTGGCTTTATAGGGTTACTCTAGGTAGGTCTTAAAGTCTTGCGCGGTAGATTCCCTGATGCGCCTGCATATCTTGCGCAGAGAGCCGGGCCCCCGCCATCAGATCCTCACAGCCAATTGAGAGAACACACAGAGTCCTACACCCTGAATTTTCCCAAAGCCCACTACAAGATCCTGCAAAGCCACTCGATTCCCCAAGCCTCGGCTTTAGGGGCGATTATGTAGCGGTTATATTGCAGTATGTTGTGAAAACGAAAAGAAGATGGAAGCTACTAATGATACTACTGATGTAGGGTTTCCTCAGGTTTTGTTTCTAGGCAGGGACTGCCAGCTGCGCTTTCCATGTGCACAGTCCATGTGGGTACTCAATAAAGACAA
This sequence comes from Symbiodinium pilosum, assembly GCA_905231905.1. Lineage (NCBI taxonomy): Eukaryota > Dinophyceae > Suessiales > Symbiodiniaceae > Symbiodinium > Symbiodinium pilosum. Next base: position 194,794 of record CAJNIZ010047193.1, on the reverse strand, counting down.
TTAGCCCTACGCAGCAAGGACAAATTATGATTAGCTATGGGGATTTCTGGAAGTCAAAGAAAGCCCAAGGAGTGCCCACAACAAGGATTGCATACTCTTGTATGTTTTCCCCTTATTTTTGCAACGCGCCATGTCTGTACACATGTATGTATGTTCATACCTAGGTCTCGGGGGTCTTATGGCGCCCCACTTCAGGGCAGCTCTCATAGACTCATAATCACCAAAACATAGGCCTCATGAATTTAAGAAACTCATGTAACCCAAGAAAGCCCTGGATACTGGAAAGCTCCGTTCCCTCGGTCAGGAGACTGGGGACACTGCGCGGCGACAGACTGCGACGATGTGACCGGTGAAAGGACTGGGCTAGAGGAAAGGCTTACAAACCATGACAAACCTGTCTTGGCAGCACCAGATATGCACTATTCGTAGAAGTACCAGTCCCGCGAAAAATTGGCTGGGTTGCGCTGAGCTTATGTAGACACAGTTCGCTTGGAAAACGGAGGTTCTCAACATCACCCCTATTGATTAATGTCGGGCCTCTACGGGCTGTAAATTTTGACATAGTGATTACCTGGGGATGCAAGTTTATGTATGAGATGTACTTTAGGCCCTGAAGTCTATAAGCAGTACCTACTTCAGCTCCGAAGTCTATAGACAATACCTACTTGGGGCCTGAACTAGTACGTATGCTGTGCTAATTGGATCCCTACACAGGCTTGACAAGGTGAACTTATTGATGGAAGGGGCTTGATGAAAGGCTCGCATTGTTGAGGTGGTTCCGTAAACTTGCTGGTTGTCAGTAGTGAGTGGTAAACCAAACTGGAAGCACAATGGAAAACATGAATGCGATATAGGAGTCGGGGCTAACTTGCTTGTTGTTACAAGTGAGCGAAGGACGGGAAAAGAGAACGAAAGCTACTTTTGGGGCTGAGGCTTAGGGAAAGAAAGTAAAAACTTCTATGTTCTTGGGGATGGCGTTGGGCTGTTACACAGATCCGTACCTCCATTGATAAAGGGCACACCGAACAATGTATTTGTGAGGCCTGATAGGGACTGTGCATGTCCAGGGCTTCGCCAAGAAGAACTGGATAGGATGTGTGTGGTATACATTCTTATTCGGTTCGTGTTTTGCATAAGAGCATTTGTGGATCCACCTCGTTTTGTCCATCTCTCCCTCAAGGGAGGAAGGGGGATCTTCCACTTCCCGTTTCCATGTACCTGTCAGATCGCTGTGTTGTTGTGTGAGGGATGTGGGGAAATTAAACCCGGACCTCTAGCATTTACCTTTCCATGTGCCCTTGCATGGTCACGCCGTCTGCATTACACCTTATGCTTATGTGCTTGAAAGCCCACCTAACTTTGACCAACTGATGCCCAAACGAATCGTGTGAGCTACATCGAGCTACATCAGGCAGAGGGCACGTCAGAATGCATATTTGAGGGTGCCTCCAGCTTTCAAAAGGGTTTCTCCCTCATGATGTACACATATCATTACGGGGGGCCAGCCCAGGTGTACGGTTTTTGTTTAAGGGCTGGCTGTGTGGGGTTTTGGGCCTAGGTATCTTGGGATCTTGGGGAGCTTTGGGCATAGGCTTAGGGATCAGAGGCTTTGCAATGCGTTGTAATTGCAACGGGGCACGCATGTCACTAGAAGGAGGCAGCACTGTGGAGGCCAGGCGTGCGCGCGGTAATTGTGGCCAGATATTCCTTTTCCGGCCTGACCTCAAGCGGCATCCCCCATGTTTTTTGCGAGTAGGAACCCAATACCCAAACAGGCCAACGGTTTGGAAAGATTTCAACTCCGCTTTTTGACCTGAACTTATCGGAGTTAATGTAGTTTTGAGGTCTGCAAATTCTCTCTGCGTGGAGTCGATTGTTCATGTTCATGCTTGGAGTAGCGTACGCTGTAGCCCCAGAACTTGACGTCTCTTAACCGCAGATTCTAAACCGCTAAGCCATACTGGGCAGCCTAGGGTTTGGGAAGGACAAGAGCTGTCGACTGTCGCGGTGTGGATGGGAACCTCTACGATGTGGACCCACGGGATGAGTGTATCAGCTTAACGCTTAGGGCCTAGGGTGTGGAGATTATGGGGTTGCCTAATTGGAATTCTCCTCCAAATGGGAAAGCCTAGAGGTTTGATTTAAGATGTCTTGATAAAGAGCTGATCTTCACGGTGTAAGTATTTTTCGGGACTAAGGTTCAAAGTCTATGGTCTGCAGGAGGTTATCATTTTCAGGAGAGGTCAACAGTATGCGAAAAGGCGGAGAGGCAGGATGGCCAACAGGAAACCCCATGTACTCGTACCTACAAAACGGGGTTGTACCCAAGATTTCGGTACCTTTGGCTTGGTTTAAGTGTCTAAGTTCACAGTAGTTACACTTTCACCTGAGGATGATGTGCTGAGACAAATGCCACGGCATTGGCTAAAGAGGCAGTGCTTTTTTTGGTGTACGTGTAGCTTAGAAGGCCGAAGGTCTTCTCCCTCCAACTACCAGACGGTAATAGCCTAAATGCTCGAAGGGCCTGGGCATTTCTTGTGCATCATCGAATGCTTTTCTGCATAGGAGTTTCCAGAACTTGGAGTCATAATCGGAGTTTAACCCCAGGTATATCATATCCACCCGTAGCAGAAGCCTGCAGAATCTCTCCATATTCTTTATTGGGGTCCCCTATGCTGAGAAGCCCCAAAGTTCGAGAGCAGGCAGGCCTGTCCTGCAAGCTGTAAACACGCAAACGTTGGAAGCCTGTACCATCAGAAAATGGAGGTACGTGGCAGCCCAACGCCTGGGTTGGATTATTTAATACCCTGGATTCGGGGTGAAAGGGTAGAACACTCTGAGCACAAATGCACCCGAGACACTTCGCAGTGGATGTCCTGGATATTGCCTCACCTCAGTCACTAGCTGCTGGACATGAAATACAATCTGAAAATGTAAAAGCCATTGAGGTTACTGCTGTTATGACTGCTACTGGGCAGCGGCAGGAATCACCCAAGATACGCCTATCAATCCTTGCATGGCCTCCATGCCTGCCGCAGGAATCCAGACCGAAGTTGTGAAGGGCTTACTCACTGGTTTGTTACTTAAGGGGCTGCGCCCAGGG